>CAUYQG010144447.1:0-36695 GCA_963574415.1 Tarsius wallacei | reverse complement strand
TGCCCATGCTGGTCGCCAACTCCTGGGCTCAAGTACTGCTCCCGCCTTGGCCTCCCAAAGTACTGAGATTACAGGCGTGAGCCACTGTGCCGGCCTGGAACTTTTATATTTAGCCAACTGTTGTCTAACAAATGTATACCGAATGGCCAAGGTCGTTTGTAAAACGCCTCTTTCTTCCACAGTTAAGGAGGGTGAGTGGAAATATTCATGATATGGCAAGCTTTAAGGATCCAATGTTTCTGTGGTTTCGTCCCAAGTCAGAGAGATTTATTCATTCATGTGTTAATCCAACACATTATGTGGCTGGCAACATGGAGATGAATGACATATTTCCTACCCTTGAAGAATCCAGTGTAGAAATAGACACATACTTTGATAATTTTAACGTGGTCTAGAAAGAGAAAAGTGCATCCGATTTTATGAGAGGATATAGTAAGAGCACCCAGCCCAGCTTAAGGTGGGTAGGAAATGGGAGACAATGTCAGAGACGCCTTCCTGGAGGAAGTTACATCTGAATTGGTTTTACTGGCTGAGAAAGGAAGACGGATGGGCATGGGGGAGTGTTGGGACAGAGGCACTGGAGGGAGTGGATGGTGGTGTCCAGGAAAGGGATAGCGTTAGCCATGGCACGGAGGGGCTGTGGAATCAGGATTTGAGAGCCGGCAGCACCACGCTGGAAACACGAATGAGACTCCCGTAGAAACGTCACGTAGGCAGGGAGAGGTGTCTGTCCACAATTGCAGAGTGAGGACGGAGCTGGAGATGTGAACCTGGTAGTCCCTGATATATCCGTGGTTTCACATGGCATTTACATGCGTAAGACTAAATGAGGTTGCCTGAGAAACGTGTAGTTAGAGAAGGGACCCCTGGGGAAACAGATCACCCTACGATTTAGAGGGATCTGGGAGAAGGAGCCAGCCAAAGAAACTAAAAGAGGTGGCTTTATTGGGTGGGAGCCAATAAAGTGTCAAGGAATAAAAAAAGAGTCTCAATTAGGAGAGAGTGAACCACGGTTTCAAAAGCTATTGGGAAGTAGAGAAAGATAAAAACAGAGAAGTGACTACTGGATTTAGTAACACAGAGATCATTAATGACCTTGGCAGAAGCCATTGCGGTGAAGTGGCAGGGGCAGAGGACAGAAGATGGGAGATAAGATAAGGAAGGGGAGGTGGACATGAACAGCCCTTGACTCTGGGCTAGTGGGTATTCTGACCTGTCTGCCATTAGGCGAAAATGGAGGTGGTTTGTAATACTCCCAAGGAATTGCCCAGCACGCAAAGTACCTGGTTGAGTATACCAGGGTAGCAGGGTACACTAACGCTTGATTATTAGCCCCGTCTCAGCTCAACTCATAGTACCCCCGAGGCTCCACACACTGTTCTTAAGACGGCACCACTCACACAGTGTCAGAGCTATGTGAATTTTTGTTGTAACTGTCCCAGTTTCCAGGCAAGCTTTATCGGCTTCTAAGAACAAATGATTTATGTAGACCAAGTCATTTTCGGGATGTGTGAAGATACAAATCTTACATGTGGCAAAAACTGAAACATAAAAGAGGAAAAATGATTTTACTATAGGGGTACGAGTCCCCTAGTTTAATAGTCTAGATTTTCTCTCTCTCTCTCTCTCCGTTTCTGAATTCTGATGAAGATGGAGAGCCCTTGCTAGAGTCTGGAATGAGACTATCAAACAAAAGCAGGGCGAGTGAAAAGGAAAAACAATTAGTGAAGGCATATCCAGAGAAATACATTTATAAAATCCACCAAAATTGAAGAAAATAGGGCACACAGAGCATTGAAGTCTTGCACCTGTCAACAGGTAGCTGAACGATGACAGATATAGGGTAGATATTTAGTTTTGGTTGATTCATTGGTAAAGAGAAATCTTCATGCAGAAATGGAGGAATAATAATACAATGATAGCTGGGCACGGTGGCTCACGCCTATAATCCCAGCACTTTGGGAGGCCGAGGGGAGAGGATTGCCTGAGCCCACAGGTTTGAGACCAGCCTGGGCAACATGGTGAGACCTCGTCTCTATAACAGATCAAAAAATTAGCTGGGCATGGTGGTGTATGCCTGTAGTTCCAGCTACTTGGAAGGTTGAGGCAGAAGGATCGCCGGAGCCCAGCAGGTCAAGGCCGCAGTGACTGTGTGCAGCGTGCCACTGCACTCCAGCCTGGGGGCTCAAAACCAAAAAACAAACAAACAAATAATGCAATGGTGCAGCTGTTTCTTGTGGAGGCATTCGGAAAATTGTGTTACAACTGAACTGTTCTGGAAGTCAAGGATACGGTATAAAGTGGAGATGGTGGCCAAGATGTGTAAATATCTTAAACGTTCCCCTCTAGGTCTCCAAAAGCCTTTATCACTCCATTCAGCCTTAAGGTCAAATTCTGGATGTTTTGGTAGGCGTCTTTTCCATGTGTCAAAGGGGACATTTATCTTGGAGTATAGGGAAGATTAAGGGAGATAGGTAAAGCGTTCGGTAGATGATAACTGCAACCTGAGAGCATCTTCCAACAAACCGCACAATCCTTCTCGGCTGATGACTGACGTTGCCTGTTCATTTTTCTTTCCTTCTGTCTCTTCATGCTATTGAAGATGCTTTCAATGCAAACCTAACAATAATCACAGCTAACATTTATTGTGGACTCCTATAAAGTCATTGCAGCTCCAGACCAATCCTATCAGGATTGTTATCGTTATCTCCTGCACTGTGGAGTCAGCATTGGGCAGCCTGGCTTCAGGGCCCAGCTCTTAGCCAATGACTTGACTCCTTTTAGCCGGACTGACCTGGGCCACTCCTTGGGCCATATCCTGTTCCTAACAAACACCATATTCTCAGTGCCTGAGGTTGCCCAGAAGGACTCTCGCCTCAGTTCCTGGGGCACACACGAAGGTAATTTAATTCACCCAGATGGAACTCGCCCAACTATGCCCTAAGCTCGGTTGTCAACTTTCACCTTGGCTGAGCAGCCAGTCTGCACTGCTCTCCCTTTATTTCAGTGGCCTCAGGGCTGACCCACAGCGTCAATTTCCTACGTATCAATACAGGGTGTTCTTCTGTGTTTTTTTTTTTGAGCTGGAGTCTCACTCTGTTGCCCAGACTGGAGTGCAGAGGCAAGCTCCTGGCCACCACAGCCTCAACTTGCTGGGCTCCAGCGATCCTTCCGCCTCAGCCTTCCAAGTAGCCAGAACTACAGGCGTGCTACCATGCCCAGCTACTTTTTGATTTATTGTAGAGACGAGGTCTCGCCAAGTTGCCCAGGTGGGTCTCGAACCCGTGGGCTCAGGCAATCCACTGGCCTCGGCCTCCCAAAGTGCTGGAATTACAGGCTGAGCCACTGAGTCCGGCCTGGTATTCTTTATATAATCATTATATATATAAATATACATATATATATGATATATCTTGGCTGATGTCTGACGTGGCCTGTGCATTTTTTTGCTTCTGCCTCTTAACTCTATTGAAGATGCTTTCAACGCAAACTTAATAACAGCTAACATATATATATATATCTAATATATACATAAACAATACCCGTATATATACATATCTATTCGAGCCGAGGCCTCGTTTTGCTGCCCAGGCTGGTCTCGAACTCCTGGCCTCAAGCGATCCTCCCACTTCGGCCTCCCAAAGTGCTTGGGTTTACAGGCGTGAACCACCGCGCCCGGAGATTTTAAAAAAGGAGATTTTTAAAAGAGAAACAGGACCCCAGGCGTCTCTGCGGGCGAGCGCGTCGGCCCGAGCCAGCGCGGGGCGCAGGTGGGCCGCGGCCCGGCACGGGCGGGGCGCGCGCGGGGGCCCCGCGACCAGACCCGGGCGGCGGCGCGGGCCGGCCCGCGGGGACGCACGCGGAGGGCGGGGCCCGAGCGCGGCAGGAAGGGGGCGTGGCCCGGAGCCCGCCCGGCCGCCCCGCCCCTCCCCCCGCTCTCCGCCCCGGCCCGGCGGCTCCGCCCCCCGGGTGACGTCACTGGCCAGGCCAGCCGGCGCCATTTTGAAAGTGGAGTCGCCGGCCCCTGCCGCCGCCGCCGCCGCCGCTGTCGTAGCCGCCGCCGCCGCCGCCGCCGCCGCCGCCGCCCGAGAGAGAGCACGAGCAGGGAAGCCCCAGAGTGGAATCCACCCTCCTGCCGGCCGGTCTGCCCGCCCCTCCTTCCTTCTCCCCCGGCCCCCGCCCCCTCCCCCCACAGGTGCCATCCGCCGCCATCCGCCCTCTCGACCCCCCCATCCCCAGGTGAGGGGGGTGAGTTCGGGAAGCGGAGACCCCGAGGAACCCAGCAGGGTCACCATTTGCAGCGCAACATGGCAGGTAAAGGAGAAATCCCCCTCGCCCCCTGACAAGGCGCCGCTTCCTTCCTCCTCCCTCCATCACCCCCTAGCGACCGCCGGCGCCTCTCGTGGAGCCACGGGGCGCCCATCGGATTTCAGGGGATTGGTCCAGTGGGGAGGGGGGGCGGGGAGGGCCCGGGGGGGGGTCGCTGGGAGGGCGAGGTGGCTCGGAGGACGCGGGCTGGAGCCTTGGCACGGGTGGGGGTGGGGTGCGTGCGGGCGAGCCGTGGGGTAAGGCGTGGGTGGGGCGGGGTGGGGGCGAGTGCGGATTCGTCTCCGCTGCCGGGGAGCCCGGGGTGTCCTTTCCCACCTCCCCACCCCGCCCTCCGGCCTTTTTTTTTTTTTTTTTTGGCGGATCTTCCTTCGTTCGATTCCTATTTTTTTCCCCGCTGCCGCAAGCCTTCTCGGGTGTAGGTGCAGATTTATTTTGCACCGAGAAGGAACAGCGCTTTACAAGTTAAAATACAATGGTGGCATATGCGTCTTCCGCCCCCCCCCCCACCCCCAGCTGTGGGTACGTATATTTTTGAGACTCTGATCCTGCATTTTTTTTTTTTTTTTTTTTTGTTTCGAGCCGTCCCCCTTCCATTTCTGACCCTTTACGACCGAAGAGCGCACAGGCCTTTCCTACACAGCAAGTTGCATGGAACACACAATTTAAAGTTTCCCCTTTGCACGTTCGCTCTCGTGCAGATGTCCTTTCCCCAAAAGGGTTTCGGAGAGTTAGTTAAAATAGTTGTGGAGTGCAGTGATATAAATAGCGAAGGGGCGAGAGATTTAGGCAAAAGCTTGTGGAAAAAAGATGTAGCGAGAAAACCAGGTTGGAAATACATCTGGCAGCAACGGGACTGGAGGGAGAGGTAATGTGGTTATTGCTCTGAGAATTTTTTGTGCATTTCAAGGTTTCTTAATATCTTCCTTCATCTACTAGAGCCGCTTCTAGGTTTCGATTCAGTTTTTTTTTTCCTCCAGAGATCCAGGACATTTTCACCATTTTCTCCTCCGTAGTTGGAAGTGAGATAGAAACATTCCGAGCCCACACCAATTTTCCATCCATGCTTCAATATTTAGAGGGATCATTAAACCTTTAAAGAAAGTTACCGCGTTGGGCCGACTTTCGGTTTGCCGTAGGCAAGGCTGCTCTTTGGCCTTGGTGAATAATGAAATGAGATTAAAATTGTTTTGCCCAAGATGATGACAAATTGGCAGAATGGATTCTTGGCCGGGTCCTTTGGGTCCTGAGGGGGTTAAGGTGAAGGGAGGCAGAACAAGCTTCCTTTGACAATCTCCGGAGCAGCATTCATTTCAGTTTCTTTTCCTCTCTGTCTGGAGCCAGTGATTTGCTGGTAATGAATGCAAAGAAATGGGTGTTGTGTGTGCTGTGTGCGCGCTCTGGCGATACGGTCATGTGAGTCATTACTCCTCGCCGAGGCAGTAATGTTCCCGAAGTTTTCTCTTCGTTCTATGTTTCATGGTAGTTTCACCTTATTAACTCTTTTGCAAGCTTCTCGTGCGGTTAAACGAAATCTCTTAACTTTGGGTATTTATTTTCTTCTGGTAGGTCTTGCTTGAATGTGAGGCTTTTGCTGTGTTTTGAGGGAAGGTGGAAGGGAAGTTGTGAACAGATGCACAACGATAACCACAGAACATAGGCCTTTAAATAGTTCACACCTCGCAACCCTTTTCTCTTTTTAATGCACTGTCGGCTACTGGGGACGGACCTTTTTCCGAATTGGTGCTCCCGGGGGTAGTTTTGTATGTGGGCAGTGCTGGGCTGTTCGTATCATGCCAGCCATGGATAGCCTCCTGTGTTTCCGAGAGTAAACATGAGCAGAACTCGGTTTTAATTGGTATTTTTCTTTTTCCAGGAGCTGGAGGAGGGAATGATATTCAGTGGTGTTTTTCTCAGGTGAAAGGAGCCGTAGATGACGATGTGGCAGAAGGTAAGAAAGCGTTTGATCATGCAAAATGGGGACGTGGAGTCTTGTCAAAATCTTGATCACTGAGGAATTTCCTCGAAGCCGAGTCTTTAGTTCAAGCAGATTTTGTGTTTATTGTCCAAGAAGTGGAAACACAGTTTTAAAAGTTACCTTTGTGTAATATCGGCTTCAGTCTCTTCTGTATTTATGCCTTGTTGTATTATTTTTACCCTGGATTTAAATGAAAGGAGCAGTAGACAATGATCTGAATAAAATAATCACAAGAAAGCTCCGAAGCCCATATGATAAAGGTCTCCTTGTCATATAAATTCCACATACAGATAAACAGGGATGCATTTTCATGTGGGTAAGTTGTTTTGAGACAATTATGTTGAAATACGTGCCATCAACACTTAGCTCCGAAACATCCTTGACGTCATCTTTTGTTTTTGTGGGAAGATACTAAGCTTTTTTCCAGTTTGCCTACTTGGGGAGTGTGGTGTTGATTGCCATTTGCTGTGAAGAAGTGCTGTCTCAAATCATTCATTTTGTTGTCATTCAGGGATTAATTTAGGTGAAAAAGAAAGTAACAATGCTGTGAATATATAACTTGTCTTCTGGGGAGCTTGTCATATTCTTGTGCAGGGAGAAAGAAACTATGTTAGATCAGTTGAAGTGCTCAAGTCTGATTTTGCCCCCAAATTTGTTTATTGACGTATTTCAAAAGTTCATCTAAAGTTTTGAAACTTCAAGGTTTTGCATTTATTTGAGATGTTCTTAGGCGGTAGAGGCCTTATTTCCCACAAAGTAGTTAGTTGCATTATTTCATTGCTCAGAAATACTAAAGCTTGAATTTTCATAGTATTCTGTGTCTTGAATTACAGTAGGAATTTTTCCAAGCAAAACTCAGATTAAAACATGCACTTCTGATTTTTAAAAATGTGTCTAGTGAAAATGTATAAATCTTCTTTCTTTAGATTGTATGTCCTTATATTAAGATCTTATTTCTGACCTGCTGTCTGTAGAGTACTGTTTGTTTTGAGGATTTTTTTCCAGTGGTGGTAGGGTGATAGCTGCGTGTTGAGCCAGACGAATGCTTTTATTTGCTTGTGTCAATGTCATTCCTAATGAAATGTCTGATCAGAGTGGTGAATGCTCCGAGAAGCCAGCTGGCGTAGTTAGACTTGTCATATTTTACAGAGCGCACTCACGTTCCTTTTCTGTGGGATCCTCATCTGTTTTCAGATGAGAAACCAGAAGAGACTTTCTGATGGTCATACAGATAGTGTCAATCAGGATTTTCTGGTGAAGCCCATGGTGTTTGCTTTGTTTAGAGAAATAAATCCTAACTTCAAGGGAGGAGTCGTGCATTACTCATGTTGTAACTCCATTACCTGTTGAATAGTCGACACTCCAATATGGGATCGTTAGTTCTGTGCTGTTGTGTAATATCGAGTTATGAAAGTGCTGTATACTTGGAAAACATTCCTTGGTTGAATTCCATTTATTCTCTTTATCAAAGGTCTCCTAAATGCTGAGCGCTGAGGGTACTCGTGTCTGGAACGTAAACCCTGCCCATGAGGAGCTCTGCTTGCTAAACTTTAGGCAGAAAGACCACATGGCCTTTATTTAGTCAGAAGACATTGTTGTTCCCAACTGAGCATCACTCACCTAACTCAACCAAATGATAACTTGTGGTATATACAGTAAGACTTCACTTAATATCATCAGTAGGTTCTTGAGAACTGACTTTATGTCGTTTTGTTCCACATCTATGGGGGTTGATGCAGGTTTTGTTACATGGTTTTTGTTTAAAATCGCAGTTTCCAAGAACCTACTGACAACATTAAGTCAAGGCTAACTGTATATAATGGATCAGTTATAGTTCTCTTCTGCTAATAGTAGCTACATTTTGCTACTGATTCATTAAATTTTCTTTTGAAGTTAAATATTATTTTAACGTATAGTACATTCCTAGCATTCTAAAATGCTAATGTATATTTTAGTAAAAAATGACTTTTTCTAGAACTATCTCTGTACAAATGTATTAAGTATAAAAAATCCAGTTTCAAAATACATAGCTTTAATTTGAGTGTTTTTGTGCATTGTAGTTTGTATGTCATAGTCTTTATAGGATACTGTTTATATTATCAAGAAAAGGTTTGTTTTTCTGAAGTAGAATAAGATTATTAACACATTTTTCTCCCTAGGTTTAATCTCTAAACAAGTTACATCTAGCTCATGCTTTAGTTTAGCTCCCCTGTTGTCTGCTAATGATACATCTTGATTTCTTTCCCATCAAAGGCTCCAAACTGTCTCTCCCATCTGTGTGCGGTCAGCTGCCAGGGCATACCATTTTTACTCCTGTAATGCCTTAATCTTCTTTCCATACCCTCTTTCACCTTTGTTCAGGTTTGCACTGTCTTTCATCTAGACTTGAGTAACCGCCTAAATTATTCCCTGCTTTTTCATCTTATGTTTTGCTTCTAAGTTAAGCTTAAATGCAGTCCCAGTTTTGTCATTTTTCTCAGAAATCTTCACCAGATCACTGTATCCGCTGGAATAGGAATTAAATTCAGACATTTCAGTCTATAAGATCGACCTTTGTTCAATATGGCCTCTACTTAGCGCTAAGTTTGTTTGTTCCTGTGGCCGATGATCCAGCTAGATGGTATGATACTGCTCTTCAAACAAGTTCTGTACTCTTACTTCTGGGTCTTTGTTTTTGCTGTTGTCCCCTTGCAGTGCCCGTCGGTTCTCTTACCAGGCTCCTGCTTATCCTTCAAGTCATGCTTTTAACCCTTTGACTTGCTTACCTCTTTTGGAAAATATTTATTTTTAAAGTCTTTCTTTACAACACTTTGTTACATAGGTATCCTATTTAGTGCCCCACGCCTCTGCTGTTTTGTGGGCTTAGTGTAGGACTGATTTATCATTGTGCTTTATGTAGGACATCCTTTATAAATTGCCAGTGCCTGGCACACAGTAGGTGTTGAATGTTTGTCGAATAAAGTAATACAAATGTTACTGTTCTTGTTAAATTTTGAAGGGGGAAGAGAACTGGTGAAAGGGAGTGACTGAGATGTACTTCTGGCAATCAGATTTATTTACTTGGCAGGATTTATTACTGGATTGACGATACACAGCTGTATGATACAAGGAAGTCAGGTGACCTTGGGTTTTTATTCTAGCTCCTACACATATGAAGCTGGCAAAACTAGACAGAAAGCTATGAAGTAAAGCAAAAAAAGTACCATAAAAGTAAGTGTAGCGGTTACCTGTGAGCAGGAGGACTTTTGATTGGGGAGGGCTGGGGTGGCCTTTAGAGGCTGTCTTGACCTGAATGGTTTGTAATGACTGATTAACCTGTACGTTTTTGTTTGATTTTCTTCTTCTGTTAAATATCACAGTAAAAGGGTTTTTGGTTTTTGTTCTTAAAGAAATGCTAATACTGTACTAAAGAGTTCAGAATGAAAAATAGCAGTCTCCTACCTCACCTACTCCCTTGTCCCTAGACCGTCTCTTAAGAACAACTGTTCAACTCTTCAACTGGATTCCTTGGGTGCTTAACTATGCTTTGGGGGAATAAAATGATGATATTTCTATACATTTTGTCGACTTAGACATTTCCACTTGACTTCCTTCTCTAGTAGATTAAGACTGAGCTGTTTCACATGATCACGCCCCTTTCCCCCCCCCAGCAGGCCCTGATGTTGCATCACACACTATGGTTAAATTAGAAGTCAGTGCTTACATTATTATGACCATGCAGGTGTTCACTACTGAACCAGTAGTACTCTATGATACTCGTTTCACTTTTCCTCAAGGTAATACAATAATGGCCTGTTGGTTAATTTGCCTGCATTGTGCATTTTTAAAAAAATTCATTCTGGGACGTTACAGAAAGTATGTGGAGTAGAGTAGTGAACTCCTGTGCCCAGCATCGTCAGTGGCTGGTGCTGCCTTAGTTACGCTAACGTCACCTGGCCCTTTCCCATCCCTTTGCTATTCAGTAATAGAAATATTATTGTTTTTAGAATCTGAATTCAAGAAAATAGAAAGCCAAGTTCATTTTAAAGTGAAGTAGTAAGGAATTTTTTCAATGATTTTTTGCTGATAATCTGTTCTGATAATCTGTTAGTTTGTTTAAATTTTACTTGTGGGAATAAGTTATTAAAAATTCAAATACATGTGTATAATCTGAACTGTGTAATATTTAGTCAAAGTATGAAACAACTATTAATCATTTAAGATGGTTATTTTAATTATTTTAATGTTCATTTTATTATTTAACAATTTAACATTAAACATTTTGTATTAAATAATTAATAGTTTTTATTAACTTAATGTAGGTGTAATTTTTCTCGTCCCCATATTTGACACTTTTATAGAGAATTATTTTAGGATGTGGTTTTATTATGTGAAGCCTGATTTTATAGAATTTGGTGGATCCACATGCATTGTGTCTTTTCAATTGTGCTTCCTGTTTATTTTTCGTTTTGTTTTGTTTTGCTTTGTTTTTTTTTTGAGTTGGAGTCTCACTCTGTCACCCAGACTGGAGTGCAGTGACTGCTCCCGGCCACCGCAGCCCCGACCTGCTGGGTTCCGGCAATCCTTCCGCCTGAGCCTTTCAGGTAGCCGGAACTACAGGTGTGCGCTGCCATGCCCGGCTAATTTTTGATTTATTGTAGAGATGAGGTCTCTCCAAGTTGCCCAGGCGGGTCTCGAACCTGCGGGGTCAGGCAATCCACTCACTTCAGCCTCCCTGTTTTTTGGGGGTTTTTTTGCTGTTTATTTTTCATAAAATTTAGCCTTGTGGACAGGTTCTTGGAAAATATTTTTTTAATAGTAGAGTCTAACAGCACCCCAAATAAGGGCAAAAGTAAAATTTTGAGAAACAAATAATCCTTAGGATATCACACAAAATTTAATGGTTTTTAATCCATTCCATATATTTAGTGTCACAATATAAACAGAATTTTTTTTTTTTTTTTTTTGAGTTGGAGTCTCACTCTGTTGCCCAGGCTAGAGTACAATGGCTCACTTACAGCCACCTTAGCGTCAACCTGCTGGGCTCTGGCGGTCCTTCCTCCTAAGCCTTCCAAGTAGCCAGAACTACAGGTGCGTGCTACCTCACCTGGTTGATTTTTGATTTATTGTAGAGATGAGGTCTTGCCAAGTTGCCTGGGCTGTTCTCGATCCCTCAGGTTCAGGCAGTCCACTCTCCTCGGTCTCCCAAAGTGCTGGGATTACAGGCTGAGCCACTGAGCCCAGCCATAAGCAGAATTTAAGGTCATTTCTCATATGTGTTACTAGAATAATATGCATGTTAGATTTAGGCACTAATGTCAGTTAGTAGATAACAATAGTAGAATCCTGTTGTTTTGCAGATTTCAAAGTAGTGGCACATTAGCTATATTACAAAACCTAGTAAACCTATGACAAAAGTCTTACTGAAAAGTCTTATCTTGTATGATGTTAAACACTTTTTTTCTTAATAACAGCCTTGCTACAGGCTGAAGTTCAGGAGACCTCACTCAATACAGTTTCTTAAAGTAGTAAAGTTGCCTGTTAAGTTACATGAATGACAGTATTTAATATTAGAAAGTTTCCTTGCTTTACTTTAAGATGCTAAGTTTTTTCTCATTCCTTTATTTATTAAAAAATTGAGAGAGATAGTGGTCATTGAATGCATATTAACTGACATTTTGTCTTGGGTTACTAAAATAAGTAGAAATAAATTAGGCTGGGTGCAGTGGCTCACATCTGTAATCCTAGTGCTTTAGGAGGCCAAGGTGGGAGGATCACTTGAGGCCAGGAATGTGAGACCAGCATGGGCAATATGAGACCTCGTCTCTACAAAAAATTTTACACACTAGCTGGGCATGGTGATTCACGCCTGTAGTCTAGTTATCTGGGAGACTTAGGCGGAGGATCGCTTGAGCCCAGGAGTCTGAGGCTGCAGTGAGCTATGGCTATGCCACTGCATTGCAGCCTGAGCCACAGAATGAAACCCTGTCTCAAAAAAAAAAAAAAAGAAAAAAAGAAGTTAAACCTAGGGCATTTATTAATACTCTCAAATAGTGAACTAAATTTTAAAATCAAGTAAATTCCTTGAAAATTGTGGCATAAGCAGAATGATGAGAGATTGAAGCAAAAAAAAAATAAGACGTTTCTATATGTTATGTAATTGAACATATATATTTGCCTAGTGTATCTTTGTTTTGTTTTGTTTTGTTTTGACTCTGAGTCTCACTCTGCCACCACAGCCTAGATCTCCTGGGCTCAGGTGATGCTTCTGCCTCAGCCTTCCGAGTAGCTCGAACCACAGATGCATGCCAACATGCCTGGATAATTTTTTGACTTACTGTAGAGATGAGGTCTCACCAAGTTGCTCAGGCTGGTCTTGACCCTGAGCTCAGGCAGTCCTCTATCCTCCATCTCCCAACGTGCTGGGATTACAGGCATGAGCCACCATGCCTAGCCTGCCTAATGTGTCTTAAAGTTGAGTTACAGGAAGAAAAGTAAAACTACACTTTAAGTTTCTTTTTTTTTTTTTTGAGGTAGAGTCTCACTCAGTCGCCCAGACTGGAGTGCAGTGGCCGCTCCCGGCCACCACAGCCTCGACCTGCTGGGCTCCGGCGATCCTTCCACCTCAGCCTTCCGAGTAGCTGGAACTACAGGCACGCGCTACCACGCCTAGCTAATTTTTTTGATTTATTGTAGAGATGAGGTCAGGCCAAGTTGCCCAGGCGGATCTCAAACCCATGGGCTCAGGCAATTCACTCACCTCGGCCTCCCAAAGCACAGGATTACAGGCTGAGCCACCGAGCCTGGCCTCACTTTAAGTTTCTTATGCTGTTAAATGGGAAGCCTGAAGGATTGGAGACAGATGTATTAGCTAATATCCTCAACTGCAAGGATTCATAAAGACCTGGGTGCAAATGAGATTTTCTAAAAATAAACGGCTGTGTAGTCAGTATAAGGAAGAGATGGCATGGCCATCACAGCAACTAGCATTTTTGTTGTGTTTGACTGTGTACCAGGCACTGTTTTAGGTGCTTTATATATATTTATTACTCTTTTCAAAACCCTATGAGTTGTTGGGAAAATTAATTTATTGACTGTAATCTTGACCAGGTTGTGAAGCTGGAATTCTTACCCCACATCTTTTAATTTTCCTAATGTCATTTATTTAGAAACTTGATCTTTTCATTTGGGTGAAGGTGTTTGAGGTAGTTGGGATGCAGCATGCTCATAATAAAGTTTATCTGTAATGCCTAGTAGACTAGTTTTGCTTCGAAGTCATTAAATTTGTTTTGGAGATTTGCTGGACGTTCTGCTAATGGCATCTTACCCCCATCTGTAGATGGGTTATAAGGGCTTCTGAGGTTGTATGTAAAATTGCGTTGTGTGTGATTGTACGTGTGAGCATTTTTCAGGTCAGAAAAAGTCTACAACCCTTGTCAAGGGTTTCGTTTAGTCCAGCGGTTCTCCAAAGTGATCTGGCAACCCCTGAGCTCATTCAGAAGGTCTGTGTGAAGTCAGAACTATTCCCACCCCCGCGCTGACACTGGCAGCGGCGCTGCAGATGCCATGTGGGTAAATCTGCTGGTGCCCGAGCATGATTCAAGGCAGTGGCACCCAGTGGCACTTGGATTGTGGTCATCTTCATCACCGTGTACTGGCAGTTTAAACAGTTGTCAGAATGTTTTGATGAAGCAGTAAAAACTATTACTTTTATTAACTCTCAATTTGAATGCATATCTGTTAAACGTTCTTCATGACAAAGAGAAAGGTACACCTAAAACCCTTCTGCGAGCAAAGTCTGGTGGTTGGTGCAGCTACTTGTGTTTCAAGCTGAGCTAATTGCTCTTTTTACAGAACGTTTCTTTCTTTCTTTCTTTCTGGGCTCTGGCTATCCTTCTGCCTGAGCCTTTCAAGTAGCCAGAACTACAGGTGTGCGATACCACGCCTGGCTAATTTTGGATTTATTGTAGAGATGAGGTCTCACCAAGTTGTCTGGGCTGGTCTCGAACCCGTGGGCTCAGGCAGTACATTCGCCTCAGCCTCCCAAAGTGCTGGGATTACAGACTGAGCCACTGAGCCCAGCCCGTTTTTTGTTTTCAAGTCAAGGTCTCACTCCGTCACCCAGACTGGAGTGCGGTGTGGGATCCATGGCTCACCACAGCCCTCGACCTCTTGGTCTCAGGCGATCCTTCTGCCTCAGCCTCCCAAGTAGCTGGGACTACAGATGTGCGCCACCACACCCAACTAATTTTTTTGGGTTTTTTTGTAGAGATGGGCGCCTCACTATGTGACCCAGACTGGTCTCTAGTTCCTGGGCTCAAGCAGTCATCCTGCCTTGGTCTCCCCAAGTGCTAGGATTACAGGTGTGAGCCACCCTGCCCAACTGGCACATCATTTTCATTGGGCAGATACTTTGTCAAGTGAACAGTGAACCTGTTGCCTCATTATATAGTATTTGTTGCCCATGATAAAATTTAGCTTTGAAACAAAAAATTAGAATTTTGGAATATGTATATCTGTCATCATGAGCTTGACAGCTTTCCTATAAAAATTTTTCAGATGGAATCGTAGTAGTATTAATGAATGCGAATTTTGACACTGTGTAATGCGTTGTATCAACATTTGGAAGATCTGCATAACCTAGTGAGTCAGTCTTTTACGAGTGACCGATGCATGTGATGTTACACAGTCATGCATAAGTAAAAGTGCAAGCTGGAGCATTGCATTTTGATGTAACAGACTACTAATAGCTTTCAGATTCCACAGACCTATAAGAAACTACCATTCGTGGAGTTTGGGTGTAGTATCAAAAGGGTGTCCATAATTTCCTGAAAAACCTGTTAGAATACTCCTCCCTTTCCAGCTGTATATCTGAGTGAGCTTGGGTTTTCTTCATACATTTAACCAACACAGCATATTGTACAGTATGGAATGCAGAAGCCATTAGGAGATTGTTCATTTTGTTAGGCCAGATATGAAAGAGACTTGCAGCAATGTAAAACAGTGCCATTCTTCCCATTGGGGGGGGAAATATAGTCATTTTTCATAACATATTCATGTGTGAGGTTTATTACCATGTTACAATGAATAAATGTTTTGAAATTTAATGAAAGGTCTTTGGTGTCCCCAGTTTAAGAGCATAAAGAAATCCTGCTATTCAAAAAACTGGACACTCAGTTTTAGTCTGTAAATAGATGACATTTTACTAATAATGTCTTAAGTCTTATGGACCACAAGATAGTGTACTGCCTTTGTGCGAGGATGTCTATAATGCGTTCCTATAGAAGTGGTTTCTGTGACTTGAGAACGTTTTAGGCTATTCCCTTACTGTTCTTTAGATACCAAATTAAATCTGCCTTGAGTTCTTTTATCTGGTGATCTTGGTGAAGGAAAGATACCTTCAGGACTTTAAAGCATCTATTTTTAAACTTACCTCTCCTCTACAGAGATTAAATCCCAGTAGCATACTTGCCAAAATGTGTTAGCCCTAAAAGTGTTTTAGGGCTTTTTCCACAATGTCTCTGCTCGGGTCCAACTGAAATTCTCGGAGTCTAGTTGAGTGCCATTTCTGGGAAGGTTACGTGGTCATTAGAAGTAAATTGACGTGTTTTATTTGGAGCCCAACATGTAGCAGTTTGATGTGTTGTGTTGTCTTGGAAGAAAGGCACAAAATTGGTATGATAGCTATTTCTCAACTTTTAACTACTAAAGGAAAGGAAGAAGGAAGAGTTTTTTCTGTAAATCCTGTATAATTCCATTTTTATTTATTTATATATTTTTTGAGTTGGAGTCTCACTCTGTCGCCCAGACCGGAATGCAGTGGCATGCTGCCGGCCACCGCAGCCTTGACCTGCTGGGCTCCGGCGATCCTTCCACCTCAGCCTTCCTGGTAGCCGGAATTACAGGCATGCACTATCACACTCGGCTAATTTTTGATTTATTGTAGAGATGAGGTCTCACCAAGTTGCCCGGGTGGGTCTCGAACCCGCAGGCTCAGGCAGTCCACTCACCTCGGCCTCCCAAAGCGCTGGAATTACAGGCTGAGCTACCGAGCCCGGCCTATAATTCCATTTTTAAATAGTTACTAAATGTCTCATTCTAAGAATGTAGTAGAATTAACATATTAACGATTCATTGCTTAATAGTTCAGTGTTTTGGGGGCTAGTTTCTACTCTTTAAAAAAATTGTTAAAGTATGTAGGGCTTAAAACTAGCTGCAACAGTTTTAAACATTAGATTTATTAAAAAAGGAACTCAGCAACTTTTTTAAAAGTAAGAAAAAATTAATATGTTTTTAGCTAATATTAGCAATAGCTGATTAAAATTTCATCTAGATCTTTACTTTTGGTGTATGTGGAATCTTGGCAAGTCATTATTGGATATTTCTATATGCCATGATGCCTAGAGTTATATTCTTGTAACTTTAGTTTCTAAATCCTCTCTGAATGTTTAAATATCAACTGGGATTTTTTTCTTCTGAAGTCTTTGAATGGTCTTTGATCCAGTTTATGGGGTTTATGGACTAGTGATCGTGTTTAAGAACCTCTGCTTGAATCTAGTTTTGCCTGTATTTACATGCCTGCTGAAACTCCTCTGTTGGACACTGAATTTGGAGGTATCAGGGTGTTTTCTGTGGTGTTGACAGTTTTAGGCTATCAAAAGGGCGTTCTTTTAAGAATCTGCCACTTATTTCTGATACCATACTGGAGGGATGAGTCTTCTCTACAATATTGGACTTGACAAATTTAGTGTGTTCCCACCTTTTTATTTTTTATTAAAAAACTGCTGTTTCTCATGGGTAAACATGAGGGGGGATATATTGGATTCCCACCCAGTTGCCAGTTTTTCTTTATTCAGAGGGAATCTAAATTCTTCAGTAGTGTGTTAAAGAGAGAAACCAGAGCAGGCAGAAGAATGGCAACATTTTAGTTTTGTAAAGTTCTAGAACAAGGTTAGATCTGGAACAGTGTTACTTTTCATAATCTGCCATTGCAGGTTAATTGTAGGTCTGCTCTGCAGGAAGTGGAAATAGAACCTTTTTGATGTCATTCTGTTTTTTCCAACTTACCACAAGGTAAGATTCTTAATAGCCTAGAGTACATGACTTTCTATGGTAGCATAAGAGGAATCTTTTCTGTTGACTAATAGAGTGGGAAGGCTGCTGAGAAACAGGCTGCTGCAGGCAGTAAGTCGTTTTTTTTTCTTTTTTAAAATTTCTTTAAAGATGTGGAGTACAGTTCAGGGTTAGGTATACAAACGTTCATTATGCAGGTACCCTTGTTGATGATGTGTGTTCCCCTCCCCCGGCAGATTCCCACTACTGCCAGTCCTGTCCCAAGCATTAACCTTCTACAAGCATTAACCTCACCCCCTGTTCCCCCCGTCCCTCTCCACCCCACCCCCTGTTCCCCTCCTCTTCCCCCCACCCCCGCAGTTTCCCGCTACTGCCAGTTCTTATAGTAATATAGTAATTGTTCAAGGTCCACTTATGAGTGAGAACATGTGATACTTAGTTCTCTGTTTCTGTGATAGATTGCTCAGTATTATAGACTCTGAGTCCATCCAGGTTGCTGTGAATTTCATGATTTTGTCCTTCTTTATGATTGCATAATATTCCATCGTGTATATGTACCACATTTTAAAAATCCAGTCCTCTTTCAGTGGGCAGCATGGTTGGTTCTGTGTTCTTGCTATTGTGAACAATGCTGCAATAAACATACATGTACAGGTATCTTTTTCATAGCATGATTTGAGTTCCTCCTGGTATGTTCCCAGTAGTGGGTTATGGGGTCGTATGGAAGGTCGATTTTTAGAACTTTTAGGAAGTAAGTAGTTCTTATGCATTTTCTTTTCTGGGGATGCTGATGTAAAAACAGTATAAGCAGAGCTTGTTTTCCTCTTGACATGAAAAGAGAAGTAGTCCTTTTTTTTCCTAGCAGCAGAACCAATTCTTTTTTTTTTTTTTTTTTGGAGTTGGAGTCTTACTCTGTTGCCCAGGCTGGAGTGCAGTGGCATGCTCATGGCCACCGCAGCCCTGACCTGCTGGGCTCCGGTGATCCTTCCGCCTCAGCCTTCCAAGTAGCTGGAACTACAGGCATGCACTACCACGCCTGGCTTATTTTTTGATTTATTGTAGAGACAAGATCTCACCAAGTTGCCCAGGCTGGTCTTGAATCCCTGAGCTTAGGCAATCCTCTTGGCCTCAGCCTTCCAAAGTGCTGGGATTATAGGCTTGAGCCACCATGCCTGGCCCAGAACCAGTTCTTTAGTGAAATATTTTTAGCATATTCCTGTGCATTTTTATTATAAAAAACATATAACAAAATTACCATGTTAACCATTATTTTGTTTTAGAAAGCAGGATTTATTGAGAGGATAGAAAATCTCCCACGATGGGAGGGGACCTGAGGGGGTTGACATGTTAACCATTTCAAAATGTGCAGCTCAGTAGTGTTGACTCTGTTCACGTTGTTGTGAGACATATCCCCAGAACAGCTTCATCTTGCGAAGCTGAAACTCTATACCCATCAAACAACAACTCCCCCTTCTGCTCCCCTCAGCTCTTGGCAGCCACCATGGTACTTTCTGTTGCTGTGAATTTGGCTACTTCAGATGCCTCCTTTAGTGACCTCATAGTGTCTTTGTGACTGATTTCTCTCTTTTTTCTTGAGTCAGAGTCTCTGTTGCCCAGGCTGGAGCGCAGTGGCACGTTCTACAGGCATTAACCCTCATTTGAATACTTTGGCAGTTCTTTGACAAGTTAAGCATAGATTAACTTTATGACCCAGCACTTGTCCTAGGTGTATATCTAAGAGAAGTGAGAACATGTATCCACATAAAACCTTGAACACAAATGTTCATAGGAAACTTATTCATAATAGCCAAAAAGTAGAAGCCACCCAGATCTCCATCAACGAATGACTGGATAAAGAAAAGGTGGTATAACCATATGACAGTATTACTCAGACGAGAAAAGGAATGAAGTACTAATGTATGTTGTGACATGGATGAACTTTGAAAACATTAGTCTAAGAGAAGAAAACAGTCCCAAAAGGCCACATATGTTATGATTCCATGTATGTGAAATGTCCATAATAAGCAAATCTGTAGAGACAGAAAGTAGATTAGTGTTTATCTGGACTGGGCAAGGAGAAGGGGGTGAGAGCGAGTGCAGTGATTGCCAGTGGGTATAGGCTTTCTCCAAGGGGTAATAGAAATGTTCTGGAATTAAATAGTGATGAACAAATTCAAAAACTGAATTGTACTCGATTTTGAAAAAAGAACACCATAAAAAACTAAAAAATAAACAAGAGGAGAGATAAGATAGAATTTGATCTTTTCTTTACAGTGAGTTTCTAGAGCTGATAAAAACTGCATTTACAAAAGGAAAAACTTTCATTTTGTAATATTTTACTTCTGTTGCACACACTACATCTGTATCTGACTTTTTTCACTGTATTAATCAAATTCAAATTTAGCTTGCAAATCTTTTTTATAAGTCAGATATTTTTATGTCTTCATAAGTAGGTTAAAGAATCTGGCTGGGCATGGTGGCTCATGTCTGTAATCCCAACACTTTGGGATGCTAAGGTGGGAAGATCATTTGAGGCCAGCAGATCAGTTGAGGCTATCATGACATTTGATCAGCCTGGGCTACGTAGTGAGACCTCGTCTCTACAAAAGATTAGCTGGGTATGGTGGCCTCTGGGTATGGTAGTCTCTGCTACTTGGGAGGCTGAGGTGGGAGCATCCTGAGTCCAGGAGTTTGGAGAGGACGGGAGAGAAGGAAATGGAATACACGTAAGGGCCGTTTAAAAGGTATGCATCAAATACACGCCCCTCCCATTCACTCCGTTCTCTGGGTTTCTGTGTCCCCTTCCCAGAGACACTGTCACAGATGTCTTATATATTGTTCCAGAAGTATTTTATATTTGCATACGTTTTTAACTTAACAAGGCTTGTTTATCATTTTCAACTTAAAAGTAGGAAAATGTATCCAGAAATCATGAATTACTAAGGAAGGGTCATAGGCCCTGTCTCACAAAGCATCTGATGAGGTGCCAGAGAAGCTAGAATTTTCTTTTAACTGGCCTCTGATTTCTGTATGAAGAAGAGTTGCTGGGAAGGTTGTACATGTTTGGAATGTGCATCTAGGTATGAAGTTAGTGGACTCTAAACAAACCTAAATAAAATCCATGTCAGTTAATGTCTACACTGTCCAAGTCTTTAAAACTAACAATTTGGGCTCATCGATGCCTGGAGTCTGTTTTACCCCATATTAAGTTAGACTTTAAGCCTTTATTCTTTCTCTGATTAAATTTGTTTCTGGTAGTATACGAAGTGACCAGGTCACGTTGGTGGTTATTTTTTATTTTTATTTTCTTGCGTCAGAGTCTCACTCTGTTGCCCATGTTGGAGTGCAGTGGCACGTGCACAGCCACTCCAGTGTTGACCTGCTGGGCTCAAGCGATCCTTCTGCTTCAACCTTCAAAGTAGCGGGAACTACAGGCGCATGCTACCATGCCCGACTAATTTTTTTGATACATTGTAGAGACGAAGTCTCACCAAGTTGCGCAGGCTGGTCTTGAACCCCTGGGCTCAGGCAGTCCTCGCCTCAGCCTCCCAAAGTGCTGGGATTACAGACTGAGCCACCGTGCCGGCCTTTTGGTGGTTATTTAATTTGGACTATACTAGACATTGTAGAGTAAGCTAGGTCCTAAAGACCTAATGTGTGTTTTTTATCTGTTCATTGAGCATATAGGCCTTTTTGGTCGCATTTCCACTGTCTAATTCTCAACCTAGTTTCTTGAGAATTTTTTTAACATTGTTTAAAATGCCAAAATGTCATGATTTGCATACTGCTCAGGTTGATTGATGAGAATAAAGCTTCACTAGATTCTTGTTATGCTGTAATTTTTTAATCTTAAACATTTTTATGCGTTAAAGGAAAAATTTTCCGATTATAAGCATTAAATGGCTGATAAACTTAAAAAATCAATGCTCAAGACACTGAACTAACTGCTTATCAGTGTAAGTGCTCTATATGCATTATCTCATTTAATCTTCTCAACCAAACTTTGAAAATAAATTATTATTCTTTTCATTTCATAAATGAGGAAATTGGCACTTAAAGTAACTTGCCCAAGGTCATAGACTTGGAAAGTAGGGGAGGTGGGGGCTGAACCTTGGTTCTGCTGGCTTCAAAGACCATGTACCTATATGTAAATGAAAATTATAAAATTACATGTAGGCATACCTTGGAGATACTGCAGGTTTGGTTCCAGACCACTGTAGTAAAGCAAATATCGCAATAAAGCAGGTTATACAAGTTTTTTGATTTCTCAGCATATAAAAGTGTTTACAGTATGCAGTCTGTTAAGTGTGCAATAGCATTATGTCTAAAATAACAATGTATGTACCTTAATTTAAAAATACTTTGTTGATAAAAAAGGATGATAATGATCATCTGAACCTTCAGCAGACCATACATTTCTTGCCAGTGGAGGGTCTTGCATTGATGTTGTGGGTGTTGGCTGGTGAGGGTGGTAGTTCCTGAAGGTTGAGTGCTGGGACACTTCTTAAAATAAAATAATGAAGCTTGCTTCTGTCATGAAAAATTTCTCTATAGTATGTGTTGCTGGGTTTTTTTGTTTTTAAACATTTTTTATTTAAAATTGTGGGGTATAGTTAAGAGTTAGGTATACAAATATGCATCATTCCGGCACCCTTGCTGATAAGGGGTGTCCCCCCGTCCCCAGACAGATATTGATTACTGTTAATCCCACCTCCTTTCCCCTCCCTGTCCCCCCATAGTTTCCCGCCACTGTCAATCCTTTTCTTATAGTATTACAATAGATGTTCAAGGTTCACTTATGAGATGTTCAAGGTTCACTTACTCAGATCTTTGTTTCTGTGAGAGATCACTCAGTATCATAAACTCTAGTTCCATCCAGGTTGCTGCGAAATTCATGCTTTTGTTCTTTTTTATGGCTGCGTAGTATTCCATCGTGTATATGTACCACATTTTAAAAATCCAGTCCTCTTTTGATGGACAGCATGGTTGCTTCCAGGTTCTTGCTATTGTGAACAATGCTGCGATAAACATACGTGTGCAGGTATCTTTTTCATAGAGTGATTTGAGTTCTTCAGAGAATTTCCCAGTAGGGGGATTGCGTGGTCATATGGGAGGTCAATATTTAGAGCTTTTAGGAATTGTAATACTGTTTTCCACAGAGGTTGCACTAGTTTGCACTCCCACCAACAGTGTAGAAGAGTTCCCTTTTCAGCACACCCTCTCCAGCAACTGTTATTTTTTGAGTTATTGATAATGGCCATTCTGACTGGAGTTAGGTGGTATCTCAGTGTGGTTTTGATTTGCATCTCACTGATGATTAGTGAGGTTGAACATTTCTTCATGTGTCTGTTGGCTGCTCGGATGTCTTCCTTTAAGACGTGTCTGTTCATATCTTTTGCCCACTTTATAATGGGGTTGTTTGTTTTTTTCTTTTCAGCACGTTTGAGTTCCTCGTAGATCCAAGATGTTAAGCCTTTGTCAGACCTGGAGTTGGCAGATACTTTTTCCCAGTCTTCGGCTGTCTCCCTGCTCTCTTGATGGTTTCTTTGGCTTTGCGAAATTGCTTATCTTTAAGAATGTTAAAAATTGGACTCCACTTTCTTCTGAATTGAAGTGTTTCTGCAAATAAGTCTGGAGCAATTCTGATGGGTTTTTCCTGGTAGGTAGCCTGGCCTTTCTCTCTCATTGCCTTTAGGATTTTTTTCTTTCATGTTTACTTTGTGGAGGAAGATTACTATGTGTCTAGGGGTTGGTCTTCTCATGTGATAAATTGTGGAGGTTCTCCAGAATTTATGACAAATTGATGAAATGGGAAGAGCAATACAACCTCTGTCTCTTTCCTGGGTGGAGACATCGGCTTGTGGGTGCAGAGGCTGGACATGAAGCTGGATGTTTTATAAAGAGAAAGGGATGATAATAAGTGGGGTATAAGTCATTCCTCCACACATAGATGTAAATTAGCTAGCTGCCTAGATTGAAGCACAGATAAAAGAATGTGAAAACAGGGAAGTTTTTCATATAGCCTTTTTGTTGGGGATTTATGTGATTACTCAATTTTGAGGCCAGGAATCTCAGGAAGTGGATACTCAGACAGACACCTGAGACACTTGAGGGGAAATAAAAAAGGTACTCTTATCCGGGCTCGGTGGCTCAGCCTGTAATCCCGCGCCTTTGGGAGGCTGAGGTGAGTGGATTGCCTGAGCCTGCGGGTTCGAGACCCGACTGGGCAAGCGAGACCTCATCTCTACAATAAATCAAAAAATCAGCCGGGCGTGGTAGCACGCGCCTGTAGTTCCAGCTACTTGGAAGGCTGAGGCGGAAGGATCGCCGGAGCCCAGCAGGTCGAGGCTGTGGTGGCCGGGAGTGGCCACTGCACTCCAGTCTGGGTGACAGAGTGAGACTCCAACTCAAAAAAAAACAAATTAACTGGGTGTGGTAGCACATGCCTGTAGTTCCAGCTACTTGGAAGGCTGAGGCAGAAGGATTGCCGGAGCCCCAGCGGGTCGAAGCTGCGGTGGCCGGGAGCGGCCATTGCACTCCAGTCTGGGCGACGGAGTGATACTCCAACTAAAAAAAAAATATATATATATATTTATGAATACATAGTTCATAATAACATGAAAATGTGCCTCATGTTTTAATACCAAGTGAAAACAACTGAATACCAAATTATACTTGTAAAAATAATCACATCTCTGTTAAACAAAAAATGAAAATCACACTTAGAAGAAAAGTTACAGAGAAATACAGATCAAAATGTCAACAATGTTTGTACTTAAATGCTGAAACTCTGAAAATTCTTTTTTTTTTTGCTGCTTTTCTACTTTCACAGATCATTTACAATCTGCATATGCTTATATTATAATTGGAAAATAGTTTTCAAAAGAATGAAAGGAATAGGAAGGAAGGAAGGAAAAGGAAAGAAAAAAGAAAAGAAAGAGAAAATATGAGTTTCAGAGTCAGAATGATCTGAGTCAAATTACCCGAAAGTTGAGACATGCTTGACAAGCCAAGAGTATGATAATATTTAGCACTTTCTGGGTTCCAGGTACCTTTTTTCTCTTTTTTTAGTCAGAGTCTAGCTCTGTCACCCAGGCTAGAGTGCAGTGGCACGCTCCCAGCCACTGCAGCCTTGACCTGCTGGGCTCAGGCGATCCTTCTGCCTAGGCTTCCAAGTAGCCAGAACTACAGACACACACTACCATGCCTGGCTAATTTTTCGATGTATTGTAGAGACGAGGTCTTGCCAAGTCCTAGTTGCCTGGGCTGAACTCAAACCCGCAGACCCGGGTAATCTACTTGCCTTGGCCTCCCAAAGTGCTGGGATTACTGGCTGAGCCACCAAACCTGGCCTCCAGGTACCTTAAACACAGTTTTGCCACCAGTTCCAAGCAAAAAGAACTGCTATTCTATGTGTTCATGAGAGAGGTTCCCACGTATAATATTATGTTATCTCTGTGCCTCTCTCTCTTTTTCTCTGACTCTCTTTCTCCCCATCCCCCATCTGTCTCTGTCTCTCTCTGCCTATTTCTGTCTCTCACACACACATGCACACACACCCACACACTATATATATAAATATATATAAGAGCATCTTCGTCATCCTCTGTCACTCAGCACTGGCTCAGTGCAACCCCTAACCCTAAACATCTGTTCACATAATTAGCATTGTTCAGGCCCCAAAGAAATGTTTCTCCATATTTCTTGCCTTACAAAAGACAACTGTGTTCAAATGCTGTAATGGCTTACTGGTTTTGCTGGTGGCAACATCGAAGATAAATGCTGCTTCAGAGTACAGAGATGACTTCAATGGCAAAATGATTAGGCTTAAAAAAAGACATTAATTTGTCAAATCCTACCTCTCAACATGAATGTGACAGATTCTTCTATAGCAGCAAATCATTTCCCAATAGAGCCAAGCATCCACTTTCTTGCTTCTGTTCATGTGATTCCTACGTACTCATGAATCAGCACTGTGTTTGCAACAGTTGTGTATGATATGGCAGGCAGTCTTCTTTTATTTTTGAGTTGGAGTCTTACTCTGTCACCCAGGCTGGAGTGCAGTGGCACGCTCACAGCCACCGCAGCCTCGACCTGCTGGGCTCAGGCAATCCTTGTGTCTCTCCCTTCCAAGTAACTGGAACTCATGAATTGTTTATAACAAGTAGAATACAGCAAAAGTGATGGGATGTCACTTTCACAGTTAACTTTTTTTTTGAAGAGTATATTTTTATATGGGGGGAGGGAATGAAAAGCAAGCAGCCCCTCTGCTGGGCCCTACTCAGTGGCAGCTTCTTGCTCCATGGGGTCAGGGAAGACTTTGAGGAAATAAAAGTTGCTTGGAAAATCCAGGTGCAGCTTCTTTGTGTGTGGTGATGGGCGGGAGGGACGAGGCGAAGTGTGAGGGCCCCTCTCGACCTCCATCTTGCCTCAGACTATGTCCTAGAGCCCCGCGGGCTGTGCCGCCTTCATTCCTGCTTCTTGGGGCTGTTGACGGCCATGTAGCAGTAGAGGACAATGAGCAGGATGAGCGACACATCCAGCATGTTGGCAAAGATGGCGAGCTGCACGTTGGTGATCACCTCAAGGAGGACCTGGACTGGAAGTCCACAGTTAATTTTTAAAAGACTATGACTTCCATCTTGCTGACCAACTCTCTGTATTTCCTTCTTCGTTCACATGCTTTGATGAAAAAGCTGCTGTTGTTGGATGGGCCCATGTGGCAAAAAACTGGGGGCCGGCTAGGAGCAGTAGTCAGTGAATAACTTAGGCCCTCAGGGTGACAACTTGCAAAGAGCTAGATCCTGCCAACAACCACTGAATGAATTTAGAAGCATATCCCTCCTCAGTCACGCCTTCAGATGAGACCAAAGATTTTGGCCAACACCTTGATGGCAGCTATGGAAGACACCAGGAAGCAGAAGACCCATCTAAGCCAGGTCCAGAATCCTAACCCACAAAAACTGTGAGATAATAAATGTTGTTCTTTAAAACCACCATTTTCCTTCTTTGAAACACTTGCCCACCGCATGTCTTTCTGCCATGAGTCTTCCTTTTTCCATGTCTTTTTCTCGCTAATAAACTTTGTTTTAAAACTTTGGTGGCTGCTATAGAATTCATTTTAGAAACAAACCAAAGAATCCATGGGTTTTGCACCACACCCCACCTGGCATCAGTTTTATTGTCCAATCTGGTCCCAGGTTACTTCATAGTTGGGAGTTGTTTGGGAGTTGGGAACACTTCCTGGGAATCCCCAGGGTGTGTGCTCCCACACTCGTCCTCAGAGTACCCTGCACTCCAGATCTCTGCATCTCCTCCCTCTCTCCTGGGATGCCTGGGTAAGGAGTTGTTTCTCACCAGCTTTCTACACTTCCCAACCACTTACATATGCAGATAAAGTGATTTAAGGCATATAAAAAGCAACTTCTAGGAAATAAAGAGGTGACTGCATATAAAAGCTGTAGGTACCAAAAAGGCACGTTAAGTCAACTGGTCAGGAAACATCCTCTACCATCCCAACAGAGGCTGTTAAGAATTTATGGGGCTGCCAGGCTCAGTGGCTCAGCCTGTAATCCCACGCTTTGGGAGGCCAAGGTGAGTGAATTGCCTGAGCCCATGGGTTCGAGACCTGCCTGGACAACTTGGCGAGACCTCATCTCTACAATAAAAAAAAAAAAAAAAAATTAGCCGGGCGTGGTAGCGCGCGCCTGTAGTTCTAGCTACTTGGAAGGCTGAGGCGGAAGGATTGCCGGAGCCCAGCAGGTCTAGGCTACGGTGGCCGGGAGCGTGCCACTGCCCTCCAGCTTGAGTGACAGATGAGACTCCAACTCCAAAAAAAAAAAGAAAAAAGAATTTATGGGGCCATTGCTTTACTGGACTCTAATGTGGCCATGTGCTCTTTGAGCTATGGATGTTGCCATGCTTCTTGGCTTTGGCCACCTTCCCTGCCTCGGGGAGGTGAATCTCCTCTTTTTCTCTCTCATTTACTTGTTAAATAAACTATATTTTTTAATTTAAAAATAAATAAGTAAATAAAATCACTAAGCGTTGGAATAATTTGTTACGCAAAATTAATAATACAGTGGAGAAAAACATTTTGCAATATTAAACATTGCATATTATTTATTAATGTATATATAGATAAGTTAGATCTAAAAGTAACAATTCATGAAGTAGGTTACCTTTTTGTTGTTGTTGTTTTTTGGTTTTTTTTTTTGAGTTGGAGTCTCACTCCGTCCCCCAGACTGGAGTGCACTGGCTGCTCCCGGCCACCGCAGCCTCGACCTGCTGGGCTCCAGCGATCCTCCCACCTCAGCCTTTCAAGTAGCTGGAACTACAGCATGCGCTACCACACCCGGCTAATTTTTTGATTTCTTGTAGAGATGAGGTCTCACCAAGTTGCCCAGGTGGGTCTCGAACCCACGGGTTCAGGCAATCCACTCACCTCAGCCTTCCAAGGCACAGGATTACAGGCTGAGCCACCGAGCCAGGCCACCAATTCTTTACATTGGCAACCAGACAGGCATTGAACATTAACACTGCAAATCGTTTTTTCTTTATAAAAATATTTAATAAAATTTAAATAAATGTTCTAAATATTAAATTTAAAAAAAAATTTTTTTTTTTTTGAGTCGGAGTCTCACTCCGTCGCCCAGACTGGAGTGCAGTGGCCGCTCCCGGCCACCGCAGCCTCAACCTGCTGGGCTCCGGCAATCCTTCCGCCTCAGCCTTCCAAATAGTTGGAACTACAGGCGCGCGCTACCACGCCCAGCTAATTTTTTATTTATTGTAGAGATGAGGTCTCGCCAAGTTGCCCAGGCGGGTCTTGAACCCATAGGTTCAGGCAATTCACTCACCTCGGCCTCCCAAAACGCGGGATTACAGGCTGAGTCACCGAGCCCGGCCTAAATAAAATTTTTAAAAATACAAAAATAATTTTTATATTTTACATTGTTTTAATTTACATTTTTATAAAATTGATGCAAATTTTATAAGCATATACATTTTTTATTTTTTAACTCTTTAGGCCATTACACAATAGAATACAATTTATGTGAAAATATTGATTACAATGACACATTTAATTATTTTCCTGAAATGAAGGCAAGAAAATAACTGCATGTGTTATGGGTTGAATTGTGTGTCCCCCCCCCACTCCTAAAATTCTTATGTTAAAATCCTGACTCTCAGTACCTCAGAATGTGACCTTATTTGGAAATAGTGTAATTGCAGATATGATTAACTAAGGTAAACCAAGGAGTGGGGTTTGATGCTGATCCAATGTGACTGATGTCCTAATAAAAAGAGAAAATCTGGACACAGAGATAAACACAGAGGGATAAGTCCATGTGACAATCGGAATTATACTTTTACCACCCAAGGAATTACCAAAAGCTAGAAGAGAAACTTGAAACAGATCTTTTCTAGCTCCTTCAGAGGGAGTATGGCCCTGCTGATGCCTTGCCTTGATCATGGACTTCTAGCCTCTAGAATTGTCAGACAATAAATTTCTGTAGTTTAAGCCACTCATTTTGTAGTACTTTGTTATGGCAGCCTTAGCTAACTCATAGAGCATGCAGTCATTTATAAATTATTCTTTCTTTTATTACTAATCCAAACAGGGCTAGCCCATCAACAGAATAAACAGACACACACAATAATAATTAAGCCCAACGACCTTTGTTATTTTGATGATATTCAATCACATAAAACTATAAGTTTAAACATATTTCCAGTTTACCATTATAAAGGTATATCTTTGGCAAAGTAGAAAGATAAAATGTCATAGTTTTAGCTCTTACATGTAGGTCTTTGATCCATTTTGAGTTCCTTTGTAATACGGTGTAAGGTAAGAGTCACTCATTCTTTTGCATGTGGAAATTCAGTTGTCCCTGTGCCACTTATTGAAAAGATTATTGTTGGCCGGGCTCAGTGGTTAAGCCTGTAATCCCAGCACTTTGGGAGGTTGAGTGGATTGCCTGAGCCCGTGGGTTCAAGACTAGCCTGGGTAACTTGGTAGGACCTCGCCTCTACAATAAATCAAAAATTAGCCAGGCGTGGTAGCGTGTGCCTGTAGTTCCAACTACTTGGAAGGATTGCCAGAGCCCAGCAGGTCCACACAGGGGTGGCTATAAGCGTGCCGCCTCACTCTAGCCTGGGCGACAGAGTGAGTGAGACTTCGACTCAAAAAAAGGAAAAGATTATTGTTGAAATCAAGGATGTGTTTCTGAACTTGCAATTCGAATCTGCTGATCTGTATGTCTGTCCTTATGCCAGCACCACACTGTCTTGGTCACTGTAACTTTGCAGGAGGTTTCGAAATTGGGAAACGTGAGTCATCCAATTTTGTTCTTTTTCAAGACTCTCATGGGTCTCTTGAATTTCCAAACGAAGTTACAGATAATCTTGTCAATTTCTGTAGCAACAGCAACAACAACAACAACAACAAAAGCAAGAGTTTTGATAGGAATTACACTGAATTTGAATTTCAGGAGTTTTGCCCTCTTAACAATATTAAGATTTCCAATCCATTCACATAGATTTATTTCTCCGTATTTAAATCTTCTCTAATTTCTTTCAGTGGTTTTTGTAGTTTTGTGTAGAAATCCTGCTCTTCTTATGTTAAAATTGTTCTTTAAATGAGACTGTTTTCTTAATTTTATGTTCGGATCATTTATTACCATTGTATAGAAAAAAGATTGTTGTATATTGATCTTGTTTTCTACCACCTTGAGTACACTTATTTATTAATGCTAATAAATTTTTGTGGATTCCCTAGGATTTATTTTCTGTATATATATGATGTCATTTACAAACAGATAGTTTTGCTTTTCTCCTTTCCAATATGGATGCATTTTATTTATTTTTCTTAACTAATTGCCTTGGTTAGAACCTCTAGAACAATGCTGAATCGAAGTGACAGGAACAGTATCTATGTCTTGTTCCAGATCTTTTCTTTTTTTTTTTTGAGTTGGAGTCTCACTCCATCGCCCAGATTGGAACACAGTGGCATGCTCATGGCCAGTGTTGACCTGCTGGGCTCCGGCGATCCTTCAACCTCAGCCTTCCAAGTAGCCGGAAACACAGGCGCATGCTATCTCGCCTGGCTAATTTTTTGTGATTTTTTTACTGGAGAGACGAGGTCTTGTCAAGTTCCCCGGGCTGGTCTCGAACCTGCAGGCTCAGGTAATCCATTCACCTCGGCCTCCCAAAGTGCTGGGATGACAGGCTGAGCCACTGAGCCTGGCCTTGTTCCTGAGCTTAAGGAGAAAACGTATTTGCTATTTGACTTTGGGATACTTCTTCGTGCTCAGTTTTCTCATCTGCAAAATGAAATGATACTAATAACAGTACCTCCTTTATAAAGTTGCTGTGAAAGTTACAAGAATCAGTACCAGTAAAGTATATGGACCAGTGCTGGACATATATTGTCTGCTCTTATTATGTTCACTTTACTAAACATCGTGATAGATAAAAATAATTGACATTCTAATCTCCTCAATGTCATTCTCATTCTTAGTATAACAACCAAGTTGGAGAAATTTCAAAGATTAGTTCCTACACATAGGATTCTGTGTTACACATTGTAACTATTTCATGAAAGATATCTTTCTTCATACAAAGCATAGCGTTAAGATTGGACAGATTAAATGTGTCCAGAAAGTTGTTCTCTGGATCTTTATGAGAAAATATTGGACACAGAAATCTAATGAATTAAACAGATTTCAATGAGTTGCCAGTAGGTGGCTCTCTCAATTTACTATATTATTCTCAGTCCAACTATGTGCTTTTATGTGTCAAGTCACATTATCCAAAAAAACCCTTGAAGAACAGGTCAGAAATGGCTCCCCAGGAATTAGCTCATTTATTTGCCTTTCTTCTGGTAGTATTTACCCTCCACAGTTGTAAATGCATTTGCAGAGAAACATGGGTTGATAACTACTTTTTTTTTTTTTTGAGTTGGAGTCTCACTCTGTCGCCCAGACTGGAGTGCAGTGGCCGCTTCCAGCCACCGCAGCCTCGACCTGCTGGGCTCCGGCGATCCTTCCGCCTCAGCCTCCCGAGTAGCCGGAATTACAGGCACGCGCTACCATGCCCGGCTGATTTTTTTAAAATTTATTTATTGTAGAGATGAGGTCTCACCAAGTTGCCCAGGCGGGTCTCGAACCCACAGGCTCAGGCAATCCACTCACCTCAGTCTCCCAAAGCGCGGGACTACAGGCTGAGCCACCGAGCCTGGCGATAGCTATTTTTTAATAGGTTTTTTTTTTTTTTTTAGCTTTTAATAAAATATGAGGAAACACTTTGGAAATGTTTTAATTAGAGCCTAGAATGTCAATTATTTTTATCCATCAAGAGAAACAGATGAACATGATTTTTAAAAATCTTTCACAGACAATTTCCACTTTTTTTTTTTTTTTTGCTCATTTCTTTATAATGGCTTTAGACCTGGCTAATTCTTCCCTCAGATTTTCTCTGCATTATAGTAATGATTTATACAAATCTAACTTTTTTTTTTTTTTTTTGGAGAGGAAGATATTCCTATTATTCCCAAGCTGGTCTCAAACTCTTGGGCTCAAGTGATCCTCCTGCCTCAGCCTCCCAAGTAGCTGGAACTACAGGCATGTGGCACCATGCCAGGCAAATATATCTGTTCTTTAATATATCAGTAAGTTGTTCAGGACCTTTGGCTTCCCCCAGCATTTTGCCTTCATTTTCTTATACTGGCATTGATTACTTTTGCTGTAGTTCCTCCAATGTTTGGTGAAGCTCTGCTTTATTCTCCAAGATATTTCTTGCTATGGCAGATACATTCAGTTGTTCACCAGTTAAGCCTTACAGAGTTCATAGCCCTACTCGCTGTTTCTGCAAAGATCTAGGACTTAACTTCCACAGAATTATGTGCCTCACTCCTAAATATACCTGAGCTCTAGAGGGTCAGCTCATCCCAGGCCAGTTCAGAGGGGAAGAACAGACTCTTTCACTAGTTTCACAGAAAATTCACTTGCACCCAAACACTCGATGAAGAGCTGCAGGGTCCCAGAAGAGCTCACAAGACAAGGTGTTTAGTCTTTCACCAGTTGGAACAGTTTTTGGGTTTCACTTCATATTTTCTGCCCTTTGGGTCTGTCCATTTAAATCTCTGAAATTAAAAAATAAACTCGGGCCAGGTGTGAGGGTTCATTCCCGTAATCCTAGCACTTTGGGAGGCCAAGGCAGGAGGATTGCTTGAGCCAAGGAGTCCAAGACCAGCCTGGGCAACATAGCAAGACCTCATCCCTACAAAAAATTTAAAAAATCAGCTGGGCATCTGTAGTCCTAGCTACTCGAGAGGCTGAGGCAGAAGGATCACCTGGGCCCAAGAAATCCGGGTTGCGGTGAGCTGTGATCATGCCACTGCACTCCAGTTGGTGCAACTGAGTGAGATTCTGGCTCAAATAAACAAACAAAACAAATAAACTCAACCCTCTTCTCCATAGAACAGTTCTGCCAAGAGTCAGACCTCAAGACTCCTCAACTGATCTCATGGGTAACTCGAGAGCCAGATGATCCTGCAGATATTTTCTGAAACAAGGCAAAAGGTTAGGCCTTTGTGTCCCTCACTGATCAGTCAAAGATGCAAGGTGTCCCTAGGGTGGATGCATAAACTTGAGTGAGGCACCTCTGTTTTTCTAAAGGCAGTTTTGAGAGAGAGAGAGAGAGACAGCGCTTCCTCTCTAAAGGTGGCCTCTGGGTGATGCACTACAGAATCCATTTCAGAGTCCGTCTTCAGGAGGGAAAAATGAGACCCAACAGCAAGAAATGAACCCAGAAGGAGATAGGGAGACCCAACAACAATATCCGAGTCCCTCAGCAAAGCTTCTCTGGAATTCCTAGTTGAGTGAGCCAATAGTTTCCATTTTCTGCTGAGGCTGTTTGAAATTGGGTTTCTGTCACTTATTTTTTACTTCCACCACTTACCACAATGTTAGTATTATAATGTATTTGTTTACACATCTTTATAACTAAACTACAAATTCCTTATATGATCATATTTTATTCACCCTATCTTTAGCATGTACAGTAGTGTGTAAATAAAGGAGATAGTAAATAAATATTTCTTGAATTCGTGAATTTAAAAATGCCAAAATGGGCCAGGCCCAGCAACTCACACCTGTCATCTCAGCACTTTGGGAGGCCAAGGCAGGTGTATTGCTTGAGCTTGAGCAACATGGCAAGACCCCATCTCCACAAAAAATAAATAAGGTAGCCGGGTACTATGATGCACACTGGGGAGTCCCAGATACTTGGGAGGCTGTAGTGGGAGGATTACTTGAGCCCAGGAGTTTGAGGCTGCAGTGAACTGTGATTTCGCCACTGCACTCTAGCGTGGGCGGCAGAAAGAGACCCTATCTCTAAAAAATAATTAAAAGAAGGAGAAAATGCCAAAATGATAGACAACGTGTGGGCATAGACATGGATAAGTTCACAGAACACATTAAGTAAGGAATAGGGAGTCAAAAATTGACTTGATTCAGAAAAAAACTGTTGGAAAGGGACAATATTTGGACTCTGAGAGTCACACTTTCTCTCTTGAGTGAGATAGTGAATTCACTAGCTCAACAGGCGTTCATTAAGTACCTCAGCTTAGAATCCACTCCAAGAAGACCAAATCCCACCCAAATTAGATGGTTGAGAAAAGAGAGGGGGTGTTTCCCAAGAGAAAACATGGGACACTGCTCCCAAGAAGGAATAGAAAGGGACGCTGTCAGCGAACACAAGCGTCCATTATCGGGACCAGACTTGAGTTGGGGCCTGTTAGAAGGCTCATGTGGTAATCCAGGGAAGGAGGAAGAGGCAGGAGAGGTCAGTGGAGGTGGAAAGAGGTGAGAGAGTCAAGGAGGCTTAAGAAGAAGAAGGGACGCGACTTGATAGCCAGTTGACTGAGAAGTATATAAAAAGGAGGGGGACTGGCCTCTCTTGCTCAGACCGTAAAACAATCAGCCTAAATGCTTAAAGAACTTCCTGGCCCAGGATCCCTGAATGAGAAAAACTTACCAGAGGTTCCTTTTTGGTGTTTCCTAAGCTAACCTTAGAAATGACTCTCTTTACTCTTCAGCGTTCTCTCTGGTTCTTCTGGACTCCCCTGTGTTTAATTCTGTCGCGTACTGTTGCCTGTACCATATCCACTCATATCTTAAGCTTATTTCTAACTTAGTTTCTGTATGCCCTCTACTAGGCAAACATCCGACCCTTAACTATTGATGAATGTGTTGAAGTTTGAAATTAGTTCAAAGTAGTGAAATAGAAAAAATTAGTGTATCCAGAATTGTAGTCGCTCAACTGATGGCCCCCCTGTGGCTTAGCTGGTCCAAGATTCCAAATCCCTGGCCACAAAAGTAGACACATGATCCAGGCTGGATCCATTTAAGTTCCTTCCATCACTAGCCACCATGATTCGTCCAAGGGATGGGCTTATGATTCTTTTCTCGAAATTTTTCAAACTAAAGCTAACGAAAAGAGATTCACTTTCTCCTAAAATGACTAAGCTTGAAAGAACACAGTTTCAAGCTGTTTAGGCTGTGTGCTCTTCATGAATTCAGCTCATCTATGGAAGAAAGGACTGACATCAGTGTGCAGGAAGACGGAGACATAAGATATATAAAGGGCGAGTGGGAGAGAGAGAGGCAGGGAGATACAGAAACCTTGAAATCTGGTAACATTTACATCCCTGGATCCAGCTGGCCCTGGAGCTCTCTCTACTTCCGAAGTTTCTGCAGTTTGATCATATGCTCCACAGAAGCAGAGATCCAAGCGCCTGGCACATAATAGACGATCCAAAAATAATTGTTGAGATAAAAGTTGTCACTTTGGGCCAAAATGGAGTGACACGAGCCAGATTTACTCTTCCATCTGAAATTTTAAAAACAGACAAAAATGCACGACCCAGTGGTTTTCAGACACTGGACAACAGGGGGTGCAAGACAACAATCCCTAGAGAGAGGGATTGTTCCACTTCACACCTTGAGAGAGTGTCCATACTGCATTGCAAAGAAGGGGAGCCCAGGGGACGCCTCATGGTCTTTGTGAGTTGAGGAGACAGAGCTGAGAGTCTGCGGAGGCCAAGGCTGCTGGAGTTCTCAGGGCAGCATACCAGAGAGGAGACTGCTGTTTAGAGAGAGAGTTCCAGAGATCTGGAGAGGGTCCTTCTTTCCTGTTTAGTGGATATTGATCATGGTGCGTGCATGAGGAATGTTCTAAGGTAAGAACAAATAAAATAAATCATTATAGTTTTCTATGAGCAAACCAGTGTTCCAACTTGGGCAATAAATGTATTCATAGTTTCCAACAAACAGAAACTCTAATAGCTATAAAAAAAAACAAAAACAAAAACAGAATGAGTATGAATCAATAAATTCTCCTTTTTTCCTATTCAGTTTCAGTTGGAGTTCCATCACTTGCAACCAAAGCATCTTAACCAATACACCTCACAATTCCACTTCTCAGAGTTTACTTACCTTCAGCAACTAATAAAGAATTCCAAAGATTTTGATTATCAGAATGTTCATCATTATAATGTGTATAAATATCAGAAAATCAGAAACAAACCCCAAAAAGTTTTATGCAAATTTTGGTAAATCTATCTAGTAAAATACTACAGAGTAACTAACGTGACATTTTAGTGTCTTACTTGCTGACATTAGAAATATGTTCATGACCATTGCTTTGTTAAACTTTGGTGTGTCCACATGGCTCTTTGAGCTATGGCCACCATTATTTCCTGGCTTTGGCCCCTTCCCCTATCTTGGGGAGGTGAAGTTTCTCTCTCTCTTTCTTTCTTTTTTTTTTTTTTTGAGTTGGAGTCTCACTCTGTCACCCAGGCTGGAGTGCAGTGGCACACTCACGGCCACCCCAGCATTGACTTGCTGGGCTCCAGCGATCCTTCTGTCTTAGCCTTCCAAGTAGCTGGAACTATAGGCACGTGCCACCAGGCGCTGCTAATTTTTTTTTTTTTTTTTTGAGTTGGAGTCTCACTCTGTTGCCCAGACTGGAGTGCGGTGGCCGCTCCCGGCCACCGCAGCCTCGACCTACTGGGCTCCGGTGATTCTTCCGCCTCAGCCTTCCAAGTAGCTAGAACTACAGGCGCATGCGACCATGCCCGGCTAATTTTTGATTTATTGTAGAGATGAGGTCTCGCCAAGTTGCCCAGGCAGGTCCCGAACCCGTGGGCTCAGGCAATCCACTCACCTCAGCCTCCCAAAGGCGCGGGATTACAGGCTGAGCCACCGAGCCCGGCTCTGCTAATTTTTTGATTAATTGTAGAGATGCGATCTCACCAAGTTGCCCGGGCTGGTCTCAA
>CAUYQG010144446.1:0-14696 GCA_963574415.1 Tarsius wallacei | reverse complement strand
AAAAAAAAACTTAAAAACATGATGACAATAGAAAGAGTTTATTCTCATACTCCATGATGTCTACTTTATAGAAAAAAGCAACAAAATAATTTAAAAGGGAGGATAAGGACAAACTGGGAGAAATGATGGCTCCATTTTCCGACATAATGAGACCAAACTGGGGCTTTGTAGGGTGGGCAGCTGAGCAGAGACACCCAAATTGAGGGAAAAATAAAAACGCTTGCATGTACAAAGCAGAGTAAGTATTATTTGATCATAAGGGTTGAAGAGACTGAAGGCAGTCAAACACATCAGGGAACAGACTGCCAAACAAGAAGTCAAAGCTCTAGATGTGATGCAGGGAATAATGCTTAGATAAGTAGGACATATTTCATTTTGAGCTACAAAGAAACTACATACAAATGTGACTTACCTGAGTAGCTAATATCAATTGTTCTGAATTACCAAACTTAAAGGTTTAGAAATTTTGAAAAGAACTCTCTAAAATACATTTCAAGGTTGAGCATGGTGGCTCAAACCTATAATCCCAGCTCTGGGAGGCCAAGGTGAGAGAACTGCCTGAGTCCAAGGGTTTGAGACCAGCCTGGGAAATTAAGTGAGACCTCATTTCTAAAACAAATCAAAAAATTAGCCAGGCATGGTGGTGCACACCTGTAGTTCCAGTTACTTGAAAGGCTGAGGTGGAAGGATTGCCCGAGCCCAGCAAGTCAAGGCTGCAGTGGCCATGAGCATGACACTGCACTCCAGCCTGGGGAACAGAGTGAGACTCCAACTCAAAAAAATAAAATAAAATACTTTTCAAAGATGCCAATTCATCACAGATCAGCTGAGACTGAACTTCTACTTTCTACCATCTTCCTCATTCTCAATGACTCACCTAGAGAGGCTGAACTTGGAATTTCTCCATCTCTTATCCACGGCTCTTCTCCCTGCTCCAACTTGAAGATGACATCCGGTTTTATAACTTCGTACCCTGTTCAGGGGAAATCACAAAGGCCTTGGACCCAAACACTTGGCTGTGGGGCCTCTGAAGATTGAGCAAGGATAACACCATGGTTGGCCTGATAAGCTGTGCCTCAACAGAGCAAATAATTCTTACAGTAATGGTAATGGTCTTCCTGGTGGCTAATAGAGTCTTTTGCAATTCAAGTCCAAGACCAACAAACACTTCAGAGGCTCTCATTTACTAGCATTCAGTTCTTGGGAAAGGTACTTAACCTCTCTTTGCCTCAATTTTCTCATGAGGAAAAAGGGTAATAATTGTACTTTCCACATAGGATTGCTCTGATATTTAATGAGGCAATATATGTAAAACACTTGGTATAGTATGTGGCATATAGTAAGTTTTACACATTAGATGCCACCACTACTGCTTCCACTATTATTTCCGAAGTTTCACAGGCTTCACAACAAACTCAAGACTTTATTATTGGAAGGTGAGATCCAAATACTTTCTTAGTGTCATAGTCCAAGGAAATGTGATCTCCTAAATTAGGACTAAAATTATTAAAAATTTCAGAGGCCTACAGCTCGTAGTAACTAAAAAAGAAAAGGCAATGCATTGGGCACAATCCAAGGTACTCAAGGAAGCTCTTCTTACCCAGTGACACTAGGCTGCTATAGTTCTCCAACATGACATCCTTGTATAAATTCTTCTGATAGGGATTCAGTAGTTGCCATTCCTTCTGGGTGAAGTCCACAGATAAGTCTTCAAATGAGAATGACTCCTGTAAGAGCACAATTCTAGTAAATCTGAAGCAGTTATCACCACAGGATATGAAAAAGATGAACTGGAGTTTGAGCACTTTATTCCCATAACAAGTTATTTGAAATGCCTATGTCCCTATATATATGCATATTTTGTGTGATAAAATGCCATTGCGCATTTTTCCATTCTTCCATTTATACAGCTGTTAACCTAAAAAATATGAGAGAGGTTCTCCAATGAAAAAGGTTTATTTAGGAATAGAGTATTGTAATGGGAATACACAAGCCATAGTAAACTATGTGTGTATTCAGGAAGGTAAAGAAAAATGAAGAGGATTTTATTAAAGAAAAATGAGGAAGATTACATAATTGTTTTGAAATAATTATCCTTGGCTTTAAAGATCAAGAAGAAAGGTAGTGCAAGTCCAAGGCTGGATAGATGTCCTTGTAGAAGTATTTTTTGTGTAAAGCTGTGATAGTCTTTTTGCCAGGTTGTGGTTTTACAGTCTTTTGTGATAGTTTTTGTTATCAGACATACAAGCATGGGAACTCTCTCTCTGTGAGTTTCCCTGGCTCTATTTGTCAGGGTTTTGTTTGTTTGTTTTTAATACTAGTGACTTCATTTTGACTCTGACGACTTTCACATAACACAAGAAAACTGGAGTAGGTTACTTTAAATCCCATGAACAACCAACAAACTACGTACTGGACCTCAGATTTGGCACTGGAAGAGGTAGTAGCAAAAGAAAGATAATAAAATAATACTCTCAAAAACAGCTTGGTATTTTGGAGAGCTGAAAACACGTACACTTATACATTAAATAAACTGGCCAGGTACGGTGGCTCAAGCCTGTAATCCCAGCACTTTGGGAGGCTGACATGAGGGGACTGCCTGAGGCCACAGGTTCGAGAACAGCCTGGGCAACTTGGCCAGACCTCATCTCTACAACAAATCAAAAAACTAGCCAGGTATGGTAACATGTGCCTGTATTTCCAGTTACTTGGAAGGCTGAGGCGGAAGGATCACCTCAGCCCAGCAGGTCGACACTGGGGTGGCCGTGAGCGTGCCACTGCACTCCAGCCTGGGCGACAAGAGTGAGACTCCAACTCAAAAACAAACAAACAAACAAACTGTTAGAATAGCTAAAACAGAAATGAAGGAATGGTCTAGTGTGGATAAAAAGCAGGGAGAGCATTACTTTATTTGAATGTCACTTTAGGTTCTATGGAAAATGTAAAGTTGATATGAATTTCAGAAAATTGGCACATTTTCTGCAAAAAAAAAAAGGGGGGGTACAAAGGCATTCTGGGAAGCAGCAGGTTCGACAACAAAAAAAAACTGTGAGGGCTGAGGAGACAGTAACACTTCAGTAAGACAGGATTATAGGGAATGGGATAGTGATTCAATTACAGGCCACAATAAGTGAGGCAAAGTGTAATTAACTTGGTTAGACATTTTTGTGTTGCCAATAGTTAGCCACGAAAGATTTTACAGAAAGAAAAGTGACATAACCAAAGTTAGGTTTTAGAAAGATGACTGGATTTTGGATCAAGATGGATTTCTGTTTCAAAGTCACCTAAGATAACAAGAAAACACAAGCACACATCTTTAAAAAAATTTAGCAGGCAAGCCGGGTGTGATAGGATGTGAAGATCCTTCTGGGTGTGAGACTGGAAGGATCCCCTGAGTCCAGCAGGTAGAGGCTGCAATGGCTGTGAGCATGCCACTACACTCCAGCCTGGGCAACAGAGTGAGACTCCGACTCAAAAAAACAAAATAAATAAATAAATAAAAATTTAACATGCCATCCGAAAAAAAAAGAAATTTGACCCTAAATAGCATACTATATACTTTGAGAGGAGTCAGTGAATTTGAAGACAGAACAACAGAAACTATCTGTTTTGACCAATAGAAAGAAAAAAACTTACAAATGGGCAGAGCTCAAAGCTTAGGACATTGTCAGATTTTTTTTTTTTTTTTAATTAGCCAGGTGTGGTAGTGCATACCTGTAGTCCCAGCTTCTCAGGCTGAGATGGGAGGATCACTGGAGTCTTGAGGTCAAGGCTGCAGCGAGCCATGATCACACCACTACACTCCAACGTGGGTAACAGTGAGATACTGTTTTAAAAAAATTACTAGTAGAAGACGTTCAAACAGAAGGGAAATAATACCAGAGGGCAACTTTAAAAAGATCAAGAATGGGGCCAGGAGTGGTGGCTCACGCCTGTAATCCCAGCACTCTGGGAGACAGAGGTGAGAGGAATGTCTAAGCTCACAGGTTCGAGACCAGCCTGGGCGACTTGGTGAGACCTCGCCTCTACAACAAATCAAAATATTAGCCGGATGTGGTAGCACATGCCTGTAGTTCCAGATACTTGGATGGCTGAGAGAATTTAGTTAGTGTCCCGTAAATCCACATTTTATATAAGGTGAATGTTTTAAGAGAAAAGGGGAGTAAAGGAAGAGTCAGTTATTCAGATATCACTGGGTAGGTCGAGGAAATGAGTCTTGTCTTTGTTCTGTACCTGGGAAAATAAACTTATAATCGACATTACACAGATTTTAGTTTTAGAAGGTAGACTTAGATTTTAGACCTCATGTTACAATTGGCATATCCTTGTTTATGGGAGGTCAGCAAAGAATTTAATTATGAACGATCTGTGGGGCAATCTGTAGATACCTGAGGCCTTTTACCTTTCCATGGGGATTTAGCTGATGTATAATGTTAGTAACAGCTATTCATTTGAAAAGGGGGCCCTGAGTGTTTTTAATTTTTCTTTGCAAACATTTTTTTGTTGGAGTTCAATTATGTAGGTATTGAATCACTGGCTGTGCAACTGAACTCAATCACTAGCCCTCTTCTCCCTAGGGATTGGGCTTCTATCACCTTGCTCAAAGCCCTAACCCTCTGGTCACATGGTTTATCTCTCCCACGTGGCCATCCTCAGATCACCTAGGGGCCTGCCAGGAGTCATGTACTTAGTGTACTGCGGGGGGGCGGGGGGGTGGGGGTGGGGGGGGGTGGAATACATACTCCTGTTACTGGAGAAACTCCAAAGGTTTAGACGCTATATTCCAGGCACCCAGGGCAAAGACCAGAAAAATTCTTTTTATACAACATGTAGTCACTAGCTATATATGCTATTGAAATATTGTTTATATTAAATGATATTTTAAAATCAGTATCCAGTCACCTTTGAAGTGTTCAATAAACATTTGTTGCTAGAACTACTGTGTTGTAAGGTGCTTGACACAGAACATATCAATCAAGACAAAAAATTCTGACTGTGCTATTTTAATGCTTAGGGGATAAGTAACAGAGTATCAGTATTTCACCATTAAGTATGATGTTAGCTGTTGATAATTTTCAGGTTACAATTATCAGATTAAGTTGCCTCCTATTCCTAATTTGTTGATAGTATGTATTCCATCATATGCCTTTTCTGTCTGTTAATGCAACCATGTGTTTTCTCCTTTATTGTGTTAATATGATTAATTATACTGACTTGAATTACACTGACTTGAACTTACCTTGTATTACTGAAGAAAACTTCATTTTAGGCTACATTATGCTTTTTATACATGGCTTGATTCAATTTGCTAGTATTTTACTAGAAATTGATTTTAAGAATTATTTGCCTATAATGTGCATTTTGTTATGTTCTTTCTAGGTTTGGTATCAGGTATTTGCTGGCTTTATAAAATGAAATGCACTCTTTTTTTTCTTTTCAGTCAGAAACTCACTCTGTTGCCCAGGCTAGAGTGCGCTCTTGGCCACCACAGCCTTGACCTGCTGGGTTCAGGTTTTCCTTCTGTCTCAGTCTTCCAGGTAGCTGGAACTACAGGTGTGTGCCACCACATCCAACTAATCTTCTGACTTATTGTAGAGACGAGGTCTCGCCATGTTGCTCAGGCTGGTCTTGAACCTGTGGGCTCAGATAATCCTCTCGCCTCAGCCTCCCAAAGTGCTGCGATTACAGGTGTGAGCCACCATGCCTGGCTCTTTCTATATTCACTAAAAGAACTTGTGTAAGGTTATTTTCTTTTTTCTTTTTTTGAGTCCAAGTCTCACTCAGTCGCCCAGGCAGGAGTGCAGTCACTGCAGCTTCAACCTGCTGGGCTCAGGTGATCCTTCTGCCTCAGTCTTCCATGTAACTGAAACCACAGGCATGCACTACTATACCTGGCTAATTTTTTTGGTTTATTGTAGAGAGATGAGGTCTGGCCAAGTTGCCCAGGCTGGTCTCAAACCCTTGGGCATTTCATTCTGAGATTTCCTTCCTCAATATAATTAATCCAATTGATGATGTTCTAATTAGGCCTCCTGTTCTTCCACAGAAAAGGCATACACATTTACTTAACATGTACAGGTGAGAGCCTTCAGAATGAACACCCAACCTCCCAGTAAGGCACAGAGAAGCTTGTGTACCATCTTGAGGTTACAGAAATAATGCGGGCTTAGAGCATGCCTAAAAACAGATTAGGCTGATGAGTCAGGTTTTTGTGGCAGGACAGGTTATGGGAGTAGAAAGGAAGAAATTTAGCTTGCAAAGGGGGTCTTGTTAAGTAGGTAGCAGTTTTCTGAAAGAATAGATGGTAAGTGTCTTTTCAGACCTTTAAAGGTGTTAGACTCTTAATGTCTCCTAGAGCTAGGAAAGGAAAGGCATAGAAAAGGTTTGGTTACATTAATGGAGGTTCTCTACAAGATACAAATCTTCCCCACAAAAAACAGCTTTGCAGGGTCACCTCATTCTGCTAGCCTAGGGGCAGCCATTTCAGAATACGTCAAAAAATATATTTTAGGGTAAAATATTTTAATCTGTGTCCCATCTGGCATTGCAGATAGGCTACTCCTCTATGTACAATGTAGGCAAACAGGTCTTTAATAAGAGGCATTTCTATGACGATAAGAAGAAAACAAAGGTTAACAGCTGAAGCAGTGTATAGACTAGTGTTTATAGAGCCACTGAAGCATCTTTAGAATGCAGTAGCCATTTGACAGATTTTTTTTTTTTTTTTTTTGAGAAAGCAGTATTTATTGAGAGGACAGTAAAGCTCCCACAGGGGGAGGGGACCTGAGGGGGTTGCCCCTGGCAGATTTTTTAAAAATTTTATTTTTAAAAGCCAATAGACTAAAAGAGTCAAGAGCCGGGCACGGTGTCTTATACCTGTAACCCCTGCACTTTGGGAGGCAGAGGTGAGAGGACTGCCTGACTCCAGGAGATTAAGACCAGCCTGGGCAATATGGTGAGACCTTATCTCTAAAATAAATAAAAAAAATTAGCCAGGCGTGGTAGCACACACCTATAGTCCTAGCTACTTGGAAGGTTGAGGCAGAAGGATCACCTGAGTCCAGGAGGTCAAGGCTGCAGTAATCATGAGCATGCTACTGCACTCCAGCCTAGATGACAGAGTGAGATTCTGACTCAGAAAATAAATTACATTAAATAAAAGAGACAGATCAACCAACTGCAATACATGAACCTTGTTTGGATTCTGATTCAGACAAACTGCAACTTATCAGTTTTAAGAATTAGAAATCTGAACACTAATCAGATTTGGAGACATTAAGAAACTATCTCAATTGTGGGAAGAGTTGCAATTGCAATGAATCTCAAAAACAAAATGTTAAATGAGACAAGTAAGCCACAAATGAGTATATAATACAAAAGACAAAACCAAACTGTAGTGTTTAAGGATACATAGATAGGAGTAAAACTATAAAGAAAAGCAAAGAAATGGTTACCAAACAAGTCAGGATCCTGGTTACTTACATCAGGAGAAACAGGCTGTGACTGGGAAAGGGCACATGAAGAACCTCACTTGGGCTGAGAATGTTCTATTTCTTGACCCAAGTGGTGGTTTTGTGCATACTCAGTTGATAATAGCTCATTAAATTGTACTTTTCTTTCTTTCTTTTTTTTTAATGAGTTGGAGTCTCACTCTGTTGCCCAGGCTAGAGTGCAGTGGCACGCCGACCTGCTGGGCTCAGGCGATCCTTCCGCCCTCAGCCTTCCCAGTAGCTGAAACAACAGGCGCGTGCTATCACACCTGGCTAATTTTTTGAATTTATTGTAGGGATGAGGTCTCGCCAAGTTGCCTAGGCTGTTCTCAAGCCTGTGGGCTCAGGCAATCCCCTCATCTCAGCCTCCCAAAGTGCTGGGATTACAGGCTTGAGCCACTGCGCCCAGACGTTTTATTTCTTATACATGCTTCTGCATGTGAATTAGGCTCCAAGTAAATAATTATAGTCACTAAGTCCTGCTTTGGCATTCTACCCTAGATCATACTTTGACAAATACTCTGAAAAATAGCCATAGCACCCATGCATTTATTATAATGTCTTCTCTGAGGGCATTACCCACTAGAATAGACCTCCTCCTTATCCACAAAGGATACATTCTAAGACCCCGAAGGATGCCTCAACTGCCAATTGTACAAAACCCTATGTTTTTTCCTATACACACATACCTATGATAAAGTTTATAAATTAGGCACAGTAAGAGATCAACAACAATGATAAAATAGAACAATTATAACATATTGTAACAAAACTTAGCATGCAATATGGCCATAACTTTTCCAGTCTGAAGTGTAAACACAGAACTAATGTCTATTTCTTTTTCCTTCTTCACAATTTCATGGACAGAAGATTCGATCTTACAGTAGATCTTAGCAACTTCAGCATGTGATTTTTTTGTTTCCTTATATCAAGAGCTTTTACCTTTCCAATTAAAGGAAGCGTGTTATGGTTTCTCTTTGGAATATCCAAATTATTAGCATCACTAATCTTGTGCTATGTGACCATTATTAAGTAAAATAAGGGTTACTTAAATACAAGCACTGCAATACCATGACAGTATTCAATCTGATGGCTACCCAGATGGCTACCGACTAACAGGCAAGAAGCTCATACTGCATTCATACATGCTGGACAAAGGGATGATACATGTTCTGGGTGAGATGGTGCTGGATTTCATCACACTACTTAGAACAGCATGAAATTTAAAACTTATAATTTGTTTATTTCTGAAATTTGCCACTTAATAGTTGAACCATGATTGACCTAAGATAACAGAAATTGCAGAAAGAAAAACTGCAGGTAAGGGAGGACCTACCACATATCACTTATTCAAAGACCTAATGACCAAGAAATACTGATTTCCTTTGGGCAATCAGTTTGCTTTTTCCTTTGGACTATGGAACTTACATAAACATTCACATTTCTTTATTACAACTACCAATAATTTGAGAACCAAATTTGCAGCTCAAATGCAACAATTATGTAGGACACTATGGCTTTCAAATATTCACACCTTAAGAACTTTTTGGCCAAGCAGGGTGACTCCTCCCTGTAATCCCACCATTTTGGGAGGCCAAGGTGGGAGGGTCACTTGAGCCCAGGAGTTCAAGACCAGCTTGGGCAACATACTAAGACCCTCTCTTACAATAAATAACAAAATCAGCTAGGTGTAGTGGCTCGTACATACCATACCAGCTACTCGGGAGGCTGAAAAGGGAGAATCACTTAAGTGCAGGACTGAGGCTGAAGTGAGCAAGGATCGTGACACTGCACTAAATAAACCCTGGGTGACAGAGTAAGACCCTCTTTTAAAAAAAGAGATTCTCACAGCCCTATAGTTAGTATATCTTGGCTCCAATTTTGCCCCAATACTGATCTTCTATTCTGAAACTATTTTCCCCTGATTTCTTTTCTTTTCTTTTTTTGAGTTAGAGTCCACTCTGTCGCCCAGGCTAGAGTGCAGTGGCACGGCCACAGCCTTGACCTGCTGGGTCAGACAATCCTTCTGCCTAAGCCTTCCAAGTAGCTGGAACTACAGGCGCATGCTACCACACCCAGCTAATTTTTTGATTTACTGTAGAGACAAGATCTCACCAAGTTGCCCAGACTGGTCTCGAATCCCAGGGCTCAGGCAATCCTCTTGTCTTGGCCTCCCAAAGTCCTGGGATTACAGTCTTAAGCCACCACACCTGGCCTCCCCTGATTTCTTAACCATTTATACTTTTCTTTTTCAATAGAAGAAATACATTTCTTTGAATGCCCTGGGGAAAATGAGAAATAAACAATCAACTCACCTGTAACGTGGTCATTTTCTGTTGCCTGTGCAAGATGATTAGCAAGTCTGAGATCTGTTCTATTCTGTGTCTCTTCTGATTCTGTAACAAAGCTCTGGAGTGAGGTCTTGGCTAGGTCTTCTACACTGAGAACAAATTCCTGGTTCCAGGAACTCCTTTCTTATCTCGTATGAGCAGGCTTATTTATGAGCAACCAGGATCTGTGGACTTAGGGACAAATACACTTCAACTGATATATTCACATTGCACCTGAAATCTTTTTCTCTTACTAGAACTTGGAATTCATGATTATCTAAGGCCAAAGTATTTGCTATATAATTGAAACAGAGCTCTCAAACAAAGAAACAGGATATAGTAAAACAGAACATTGAAAGCCTATGTCTCTGGCAAACCAATTTTTTAAAAATCAGAAATAAAATAATTTTGAGATTCAGTCCATATTTACTGCAGACACTCAAATGCAAATCACTTTGGCACATGCTATGAAGAAAAAGACAACTATTTTATTTATGTATGTATTTATTGAGTCGGAGTCTCACTTTATCGCCCAGACTGGAGTGCCGTGGCATGTTCATAGCCACCGCAGTCTCGACCTGCTGGGCTCAGGTGATCCTTCCACCTCAGCCTTCCAAGTAGCTGGAACTTCAGGCATGTGCCACCATGCCCAGTTAATTGATATTGTAGAGATGAGGTCTCACCATGTTGTTCAGGCTGGTCTCCAATCCCTGAGCTCAGGCAATCCTCTTGCCTCCGCCCCCCAAAGTGCTGGGATTACAGGCTTGAGCCACTGCACACGGCTAAGACAACTATTTCAGACAAAAGTAATTTCTCAAAGTTTAAGTGACTTGTGTTAAAAGAGATTTGAGTTTCAACTTTTTTCCTTACCAGCTATGTGACTTTTGGCAAAAACAAACTACCTTTCTAAGCCTTAGTTTCCTATTAAAATCTTCTATCTCGGACAGATGTGGTGGCTCATGCCTGTAATCCCAGCACTTTGGAAAGCAGAGGTGAGAGGACTGCCTGAACCCAAGGGTTTGAGACAAGCCTGGGCAATTTGGCAAGACCTCATCTCTACAATAAATAAAAAAATTAGCCTGGTGTAGTGGTGGGCGCCTATGGTTCCAGTTACTTGGAAGGCTGAGGTGAAATGATCGCCTGAGTTCAGCAGACTGAGGCCGCGGTGGCCATGAGCATGCCACTGCACTCCAGCCTGGGAGACAGAGTGAGACTCCGACTCAATAAAAATAAAAATTGTCTACATCCTTCCTAATTTTTTCCTACCAATTCTATCAATTTATTAAGGAAGAATGTTAAAATCTCCCAATATAACTACAGATTCATCAGTTTCTCCTTATAATTCTGCTACTTGAATTATATGCTTAAGACTATGTTGTTTTATGCACAGAGGTTATATATTGTTAAAGAATTTTTTTCAAGCATTATGTAACGACACTTCACATCCCAAATGATGGTTTTTGCCTTAAGATCTATCTGAAGATGAGACTGGCAACATCAGCATTCTTTTGGTTAGTATTTGCCTGGTATATCATCCTCCATCCAACTATTTTTAAAATTTTGGCATCATTATTTTTGCCCCATATGGATGCTGCTAAGAGCTCAAATTTGCTGGTTGAAAAAAAAAAAAAACCAGCTGGGCACAGTGACTCATGCCTATAATCCCAGCACCTTGAGAGGAGGAGGTGAGAGGATTGCCTGAGCCCATGAGTTCAAGACCAGCCTGGGCAACTTGGCAAGACCTCATCTCTACAATAAATAAATAAATAAAAAATTAGCCGGCCATGGTGGTGCATGCCTGTAGTTCCAGCTATTTGGAAGGCTGAGGTGGAAGGATTGCCTGAGCCCAGCAGGTCAAAGCTGCGGTGGCCAGGAGTGTTGAGTATGCCACTACACTCCAGCCTGGGCGACAAAAGTAAAACTCCAACTCAAAAAAAAAAAAAAACTATGCTAACAAGTTAAATATGCTTCTATTTATTGTGGTTCTTATATTTATTTACTTAGTTCTTTTTTTACTTGTAGTCTCACTCTGTGCCCAGGCTGGAGTGCAGTGGGCACACTCATGGCCACCCCAGCGTTGACTTGCAGGGCTCAGGCGATCCTTCTGCCTCAGTTTTCCAAGTAGCTGGAACTACAGGCGCACACTACCATGCCCAGAAAATTTTTTGATTTACTGTAGACTTGTGGTCTGGCCAAGTTGCCCAGGCTGGTCTCGAATCCGTGAGCTCAGGCAATCCTTGCACCTCAGCTCCCAAAGTGCCAGGATTACAGGCTTGAGCCACTGTGCCCGGCCTATATTTATTATTACTCTTTTTCTTCTCCTTTCTTGCCTTTGGAGCCTCTATTTCTTTCTTCACTAAAATGGTGAGGATTATGTGGACCTCACAGTGGAAGTATGAGGAACTAGTCAGATATTAAAAGGAAAGTAACTGGTACCTTGTAATAACATGTGAATGCTTTCCATATTTGAGTCGATATACTAAGAATTTTACAATTTAATCCTTATAGGTAATCCTATAAGGCATTTAACATAATCTCCATTTTACAGATAGAAAACTGGGACTTAGAATAATTTAGAGTATTCCCATGATTACACAGCTATTAAGCAGCAGAATTAAAATGTTAGTTATTTCTCTATTTTGCTATGTTCAAGGCATTTACTACCAAAATCATGTCATTTGTGTATACTTATGTACACACATATGCATAACATAAACCTTGGAATCAGCCCTTATTTCCATGTACACATGTAGTCACTATTTCTACAAAATACAAATGAAGAACAGTCTGCCTCACCCCATCACACTAAAAAGCAGCACTTAAAAAAACAAGTTTGGGCAACCACTTTGGGTCCCCTCCTGCTCTGGGAGCTTTTTCTGTCTTCTCAAAATCCTGCTTAAAAAAAAAACAACTAAGCTCTTAGGCAAGGCATGGTGGTTATGCCTATGCCTATAATCCCAGCACTTTGGGAGGCTGAGGTAGAAGGACTGCTTGAGCCCAAAAGTTCGAGACCAGCATGGGCAACATAGTAAGACCTCATATTTACAAAACAAAATAAAAAAATTAGCCGGGTGTCATGGCAGGTGCCTGTAGTCCCAACTACTTGGGAGGCTAAGGGGAAAAAGTCACTTGATCCCTGGAGGTTGAGGCTGCCAGTGAACCATGATCGTGACACTCCATTCCAGCCTGGGCAACACAGTGAGACTCCAACTCAAAAAAAAAAAATTTCTGACATTATGACTGGAATTGAATTAACAATTTAAATCATCCAAGGTCAGATGATATTTACAATAAGAAGTCTTACTATCCAAGAACAAGATCAAATAATACATTTATGTAATTCTTTTTTTATAGTCCTCATTGGTATTTTTAGTTTGTTTCATATGGGTCTTGCATATTTATCAAATATATTCCTGCACATTTTACGTATTTTTTCAATTATGAGGAGAGTGTGTTTTCATTTGTTTGTTTGAGTTGAAATCTCATTCTGTCGCCCAGGCTGAAGTGCAGTGGGACGGACTCTCATGGCTATCGCAACCTGGACCTGCTGGGATTAGGCAATCCTTCTACCTCAGCCTTCCAAGTAGCTGGAGTTGCAGGTGTGCAGCTAATTTTTTTATTATAGAGATGAGGTCTCACCAAGTTGCCCAGGGTGGTCTCAAACCCCTGGGCTCAGGCAATCATCTCAGCCCCCAAAGTGCTGGGATCACAGGCTTCAGTCACTGCGCCTGGCCATCCCTTTTGTCTTGATCTCTGGACTGGCAGGACTTTTACCCCACAGGAAACATTTATTAAATTACAGGGAATGGTGTAGGTACTGAGGCTCATAAGCAACAAAAACAGGACATAGTCCTTGCCCTCTTAGTGTCCTGGGTGGGTTTTATCAGACTTCTTGGGGACTGGACAAGAATAAAACATTTTCTCTTCTTTGTTCTTTTCCCTTTCTCTTCATAATCTTGCAAAATGCTAGAATGATATTGGAATTCCTACTAATTCTCCTCCCCCACACAGAGATTGGTGAAGGCCGGGGAACTCAGGAACTTTCCAACAAGCCCAGAATGGAAAGAACTCAGGCCATGGCCAAGATTCAACCCACTTCCCTTGGGCCCCTGGTGCCTGGTTGAGGTCTTGGTCTGTGACTGTGGTTTCCGGCTTCCTGTGTTCTCATACTCAGCTGGGTGCTACAGAGATCACACCCTAGTTTCTGCTTTTCAGACTAACATGCTCACACTTGGTGATACTCAGACATGGGGTCTGTGAGAACTAGGGGTTTGCTTTTCTGGGTTGGTTTTCCCCTTTTCCCTTGACAGATTCCACTATAAATGTTTTTGGGAAGGCTGGGTGCAGTGGTTCATGCCTATAATCCCAGCACTTTGGGGTCCAAGGTGAGAGAATTGCCTGAGCACACAGGTTTGGGACTAGCCTGGGCAACTTGGTGAGACCTCATGTCTACAATAAATCAAAAAAAAGTAGCCAGGCAGGGTGGTGCATGCCTGTAGTTCCAACTACTTGGAAGGCTGAGGTAGAAGAATCACCTGAGCCTAGCAGGTCAAGACTGCAGTGGTCATGAGCATGCCATTGCACTCCAGCCTGGGGGACAGAGTGAGACTCCAACTAAAAAAAAAATATGTTGATTGGGCTCGGTGGCTCAGCCTGTAATCCCACGCTTTGGGAGGCTGAGGTGAGTGGATTGCCTGAGCCCACGGGTTCGAGACCCACCTGGGCAAGCAAGACCTCATCTTTACAATAAATAAAAAAATTAGCCGGGCGTGGTAGCGCGCGCCTGTAGTTCCAGCTACTTGGAAGGCTGAGGTGGAAGGATCGCCGGAGCCCAGCGGGTCGAGGCTGCGGTGGCCGGGAGCAGCCACTGCACTCC
>CAUYQG010144443.1:0-10192 GCA_963574415.1 Tarsius wallacei | reverse complement strand
CTGTCAGAGAAGCCATCACAGGGGTGAAGGAGGGCACCGGCCAGAGTCAGGGGCCACGGTGTGTCAGGGTGTGGGCTTTTCCCGGGTGCCAGGCCTGCAAGGGAACACGTGGGTGGAAAGAGGTGCCGTGTTCCTCATTCTTGGATGTGCAAAGTACAGCAGCACCTCCAGCTCAGGCCAGCCTCGAGCTGGCTCGTCCTGACTCACTTGGTCACCCCTGCTTCCTACCTCCTTCCTGTGCATGAGACTCCTCTGCTCACATCTCTGGCTCCCCCCGAGTAACACAGCCACAGCCCCCCAACCACTTCACCGACACTGCATCTCATCCTCGTGACAACTCTATGTGACAGATAGGAATGCCACATGAGCTCAATTTTAGGTAGAAAATGCTTTCTGGAGGCCCCAAGGAGCTACCCTGTCCCACAGCCAGTGTGAGGGAGGCCAAGAGGTGGACTCTGGCATCTCTCCTCCCGTTCTCACAATCTTTCTGCAAAATGACCACTGCCACATCCAACAAGATCAACGTGGCTGCTCCATCCAGATCAAGCAGGGAGACAGCATCATTCCCAATCCTCAGCAGGTCTTAATCTTGTGGAACACACCCTCAAACAAGCAGTTCCAGTCAGGAGGAAACACTGTCATGAAAATGCTCATGGCTGGGAGAGTGTGGGCCCGTCTCACAGCCATGAGCCCTTTCCAGAGGGGTGACCTAGGTCTAAACTGCTATTGATCTTTTCAAGGTGAATTTCTCTGTCTGATGTGTGGGTTTCACATTCTAGACCCCTCTGTCCCTAAGCTGCACAAAGAGGCCTTAACCAAAGCCCATCTCCAGCTCACAGGCTATGCAGAACAATGGCCCCCAGGATTCAACTGGAATGTTCTTTATTCCCAGGGAACAAATTAAGCACATTTCAGCAGCCACACACTGAACCCTTGTTTGAGGGCACCATGCTGGCTGGATACTGATATGTGGTGGGGGTGCAATGATGAACAAGGCACAGCCTCTGCCACCTTAGGCTGGGGGAGAGGAAGTTATGTAGCCAGCTGGTGCCTGTGCCCAGTGCACGTGCATGGATGGAACTGGTGATTCCAAGAAGCCTCTCACCTCCACTGGACTAAAGACACACCAAATTCCACACCAGGAATGCAGCAAATATGTGTGTGATCGCAGGGGTTGAGGAAACAAAGCAATTCATCTATTTATTTATAACTAAGTACTCACTGAAAAGCTACCATGTGCCAGGCACAGGGGGCATATCTGACGACAGCCCTGCCCTCCTGGAGCTAACATTCAATGGGGGGTGGTCAGTCAATAGTGACAATAACAAGTGAGCAAGTGCTCAGTGTTGGGGTGAGGACTGATATGGAGAAAGACATCGTAGAATCGGGACAGTATTCATCACTTTACGTGGGGTCTCAGCGTGGGCCTCAGTGGGAGGTGGTGTTTGAATAACAAATCAAAGGGAGGAGGTGGTGGCAGATGTTTGGAGGACTGAGGCCGAGCTGTAGGAGGAACTCATTACGCTCTGGGTATGCCTGAGGATGGGCAGAAAGGCCCAGAGAGCCACACAGTGAGCAGCGGAGGCGGAGAGGGACAACTGAAGCCCTGCTGGGTTGTGGGCAGGTCACTTTGGCCTCATCAGCAATGTGGGAACTTGGCTTTTACTCTTAGTAAAAAGGAGGGCTGGAGGGCCTAGCTATGAAGTGAGCTCTTCCGATTGTTTTATAAAGAATCTGTCTCCAACCTGTGGGTGGGTGGAGGGGTGAGGGATATACACAATGGAATACTATGCAGCCATAAAGAAAGACAAACATATGGACTTCGCAGCAACTTGGATGGATTTGGAGTCGATCATACTCAGTGATCTATCATAGAAACAAAGAACAGAGTACCATATTTAGGGTTAGGGTTAGGTTTAGGACTAGGATTAGGGTTAGGGTTAGAGTTAGTACCATATGTTCTCACTCATAAGCAGACCTTGAACAATTATAATACTATAAGAAAGGGATTTGTGATAGAGGGAAACTGTCATAGGAGGGGGGTGGGAATGGCAGTTGAGGGAAACTTCTAGGGGAGGGAGTGGCATACCTCATCAACAAGGGTACCTGCATAATCAATGTTTATATACCTAATGCTGAATTGTACCCCACATCTTTATAATAAAAAATAAAAATGAAAAATAAATAAATAGATGAGTTGGTTGAGAAATTGAGGTTTTGCTTCTGGAATCTCTATCCTGTTCCATTAGCCTATATGTCTGTTCTTTTAGCAATACCAGGCTGTTTTGATTATTATGGCCTTATAACAAAGTTTAAAGTCTGGAAGTGTGCTAACTTCGCTTTGTTTCTTTTGCTGAGAATTGTTTTGGCTATTCATTGTCATTTATGTTTCCATATGAATTTCCGTATTGTCGCTTCCAGGTCTAAGAAGAATGATTCAGGTAATTTAATGGGTATTGCATTAAATCTGTAGATTGCCTTGGGTAGGAAGTGCATCTTAACAATAACTGATTCTTCCAATCCATGAGCATGAAATATTTTTCCATTTGTTTGTGTCACCTTTGATTTCTTTGAGCAGTGTTTTGTAGTTTTCATTGTAATGGGCTTTCACTTCTCTGGTTAGGAAGATGCTGATGTGTATCTTCTTGTTGTTGTTGTTGTTGTTGTTGTTACTGTTGTGAATGGTATTGTGCTTTTTATTTGGTTCACTGCCTATTTGTTGTTGGTATATAAGAATGCAACAGTGTTTTCAATGTTGATTTTGTAAACTGAGACTTTCCCAAAGTCCTTTATCAGCACAAGAAGATTTTTGACAGATTCTCTTGGATTTTTGAGGTATAGAATCATATCATCGGCAATGAGGGATAGCTTGAATTCCTCTTTTCCTATTTGGATGCCCCTGATTTTCTTCTCTTGTCTGATTGCACTAGCTAGGACTTCCAACACTATGTTGAACAAGAGGAGTAAAAGTGGACAGCCATGTCTTGTTCTGGTTTTCAGGGGAAAAGCTTCTAATTTTTGTCCATTTAGCAATATGGGCCGGGCTCGGTGGCTCAGCCTGTAATACCGCACTTTGGGAGGCCGAGATGAGTGAATTGCCTGAGCCTGCGGGTTCAAGACCCACCTGGGCAACTTGGCGAAACCTCATCTCTACAATAAATCAAAAAATCAACCAGGCGTGGTAGCGTGCCTGTAATTCCGGCTACTCGGAAGGCTGAGGCGGAAGGATTGCCGGAGCCCAGCAGGTCGAGGCTGCAGTGGCCAGAAGCAGCCACTACATTCCAGTCTGAGCGACAGAGTGAGACTCCGACTCAAAAAAAAAAAAAAAAAAAGCAATATATTGGCTGTGGGTTTATTGTAAATGGCTCTTACTATTTTGAGGTATGTTCCCTCTATGCCTAGGTGTTCAAAGTTTTTTATCAAGAAGGGATGCTAGAGTTTATTGAAAGATTTTTCAGCATCTAATGATATAATCTTGCAATTCCTATTTTCACATCTGTTGTTGTATTTAATTATGTTTATGGTCTTGCGGATGTTGAACCAGCCCTGCATCCCAGGTATGAAGGCTACTTGGTCATGGTGGATGACTTTTTAGATGTGTTGTTGGATCTGACTTGCTAGAATCTTGTTGACTATTTTTGCATCTATGTTCATCAAATTGGCCTGTAGTTCTCCTTCTTTGTTGGATCTTTACCTGGTTCGGGTATCAGTGTGATTATAGCTTCATAAAATGATTTGGGGAGAGTTTCCTTTTTCTTGATTGCTTTGAATACTTTCAATAGGATTGGTGTCAACTCCTCACTGTATGTTTTGTAGAACTCCACTGAAAACCATCTGATCCAGGACTTTTTTTGTGGGTAGTTTTCTTATAACAGAGTTAATTTCCTGGGTTGTTATTGGTCTATTTAATGTCTCTACTTCTTCTTGTTTCAACCTTAGAAGGTTGTGTGATGTCAGAAAGTTCTCCATTTCATTTAACTTTTCAAGTTTTTTTCCATACAGTTGTGCATAGTAATCTCTGATAATTTTTTTTATTTCTTCGGAGTCCATTGTGATTTGATCTTTTGCATTTCTGACTGTGTTTATTTGGTTTTTTTCTCTCTTTTTCTTAGTCATTCTGGCTAGAGGGTTCATCAATCTTGTTTATCCTTTTAAAAAACCAGCTTTTTGTTTCAGATTTTTTTCTATGATATTTCTATTCTGTGTCCTGTATTTGGGGGTTTGTTTTGGTGATCTGTATTCTTTTGCTGAAATTAGAGTTTTGGTGGTCTTGTCTTTTCAGCTACCTTAGGTGATTTGTTAGACTGTTAACTTGTGATCTTTCCATTTTCTTCATGTGTGTTCATAAAGAACTGAATTCCACTCTCAGTACTGCTTCCATGGTATCCCAGAGGTTTTGGTAAGATGTATCCTTATTTTCATTTGTTTCCAGAAATCCTTTAACTTCTACTTTGATTTCCATGTTAACCTAGGAGTTGTTCAGCATCAAGCTGTTTAGTGCCCATGTCTTTGTGCATTTGGGGGTAGCTTTGTTTGTGTTGACATTCATTTTTATTCTACTGTGGTCTGAGAAGGTGCATGGCAGTATTTCTATCTTATGAAACTTGTTTATGCTTGATTTATGCCAAGGATGTGGTTGATCTTGGTGCACATCCCATGAGATGATGAGTAGACTGAATATTCTGTGGTTGTTGGGTGGAATGTTCTGTAAGAATTTATTAAGTCCATTTGGTCAAGTGTCTGGTTAAGGTTCCAAATCTCCTTATTGATTTTTTGCCTCAATGATCTATCTAGGGTTGTTAGCAGGGTATTTAAGTCCCCAGTTATGATAGTGTTAGAGTCAATATCTTTTTTTAGTTTACCTAGAAGCTGCTTTATAAAGGTTGGTGCTCCCATGTTGGATGCATATATGTTTAGGATGGATATTTCTTATTGATGAATTGAACCTTTTATCAGTGTATAGTGAATTTCCACATCTTTTTAAATTTTTAATAGCTTAAGGGATATTTTGTCTAATATTAAGATCACAACTCCAACTTTCTTTTGTGTTCTGTTCACCTGAAATTTTGTTTTCCATCCTCTTAGTTTGAGTCTGTGAGTGTTCATTTTGGTGAGATGAGTCTCCTGGAGACAGCATATTTTCATCTTTTTTTTTTTTTAATCCAGTTGCCATTCTGTATCTTTTCAATGATGCATTTAGTCCATTCACATTCAAGCTAATTATAAGGTGTGAGAGTTTATCCCTGTCATGAGATTCTTATAGGGTTTGTTGTTGTTTCTTTGTATATTTTTTGATTTTCTTTTGATTTGGCAGTTGATATATGTGTGTATTCAATCCTTTATCTTCATTCTTGGAAAGAGCATGGTCATTCTTTTTTTTCTTTCTTCTGTGTTTAATACTTTCTTAAGTCTTTCTTGTAGAGCTGGTCTGGAGGTGGTATAAAGTGTAAATTCTTAGATATCAAATGTCTAGGAAGGATTTTAATTCTCCATCACTGTTGAAGCCTAGCTTAACTGGGTAGGAATTTTTGGTTGGCATTGCTTATCTTTGAGAACTTTGAAGATTGGACTCCAGTCTCTTCTAGTCTGTGTGTTTCTGTTGCTAAGTCTGCCGCTATCCTAATTGGTCTTCCCCATTAAGTAGTCTGATCTTTCTCTCTTGCTGCCCTTAGGATTTTTTCTTTTATACCTACTTTGTGTAAGTGATTTACTATGTGTCTAGGAGTTGGTCTTCTCACTTATTATCTTGCAGGGGTTCTCTGAATTTCTCATGTGTGAATGGCCATGTCTCTGAAGAGATGAGGAATGTTTTCTTGGATAATTTCATGGAATATTTATTCCAGGGTGGTCTCTGTTTCTCTGTCTTCCTCAGGAATGCCAATTAACCATAGGTCTTAACATAATCGCACATCTCTTGGATGCCTTGTTTTGTCTTTTTAAGCTTCTTTTCTATGTTTTTAACATTTTGCATTGGTTCCATATTTTGGTCCTCAAGCTCTGAGATTCTTTCTTCTGCTTGGTTAATTCTGCTTTTTGTACTTGTCAATTTGTTATTTATTTCATTTACGGTATTCTTTATTGCCATGATCTCATTTATCAATTCCTTCATTCTTTCTTCGTGTTTCTCCTCATTTCTATTTATTCTCTCTATTAATATCTTGATCTCTGGGTTTGCAGTTTGAGACCAGTCATTCTGGGAGATCTTCATTGTTTTAGAGTTTTGAAGTCTGTGTCCTCTGGTGCTTTCTTTACAGAGGTGTGTATCTGGCCTATGTTCGTCCTTTGATTCTTCTTCATTTGTGATGATTTTCCTTTCTTTTCCCCCCTTTCTTAAATTCCATTGTTCAGTGATAGGGGGATAACTTTCACTTCTGATTGCTCAATCCCCTGTTCTTCCTTATGTAGATCCTCTGGATTAGTTCAATTCTGAAGCCAGAATGGGGATATGTGGCTGTACTTTTTGTACTTTTGAGATTTGATTAAGGTGTGATGGGGGGCCTATAGTACAAAAGCTATCTGCAGAGGACTGTATCTGCTGACAGGTGTGTGGGCCACCAGTACCCACTTCTCACCACCTCACAATCTGTCCACTCAGTGTGGGTGTATATATGACCCTGAAAGCAAAATAAGATTAAAAAAAGGAAAAGAACAGAAAAAGAAAGAAGAGAGATGAAAGGAAGATGAAGAGAGAGGAGAAGGAGAAAGAAACAGACAGACTCGCTGAATAACAAAGAAACAAACAAAAACAAAACAAAAAAATACAAGCAAACTGAAAAACTGATGAGCACTCACCCTCAAAAATGCCCATAAAAGAGAAATAACAAAAACAAAACACATACTAAAACATAAACAAAAACAAAGAGGGGAAAAAAAGAGTTCCTTCTGTGGCTATTTCTGGAATTTCAGGTTCTTTCCCAAGCACCACTGCTGCTTTTGGCCATGGCTGGCCATGGTAGGGAGTGGGCTCTGGTCTCCAGCTCCTCCCCTCTGCTCTCAGTGCAAGCTGATGGGGTTGCTCTTAGTGTGGGTCAGACGCCCCATGGACTGCTGTGGGAGGGGAGTGAATCAGATCCAAACTCACCCAACTCATCCGCTGCTGCTGCTGCTGTCACCAATTCCCAACTCAGATCAGATGTTTCTGTGCCTGGTCCAGCATGGGAGCGAGACATCTGTCTCTCTGTGTCCTTTCCTGAAATTTCCTCTCTGGGTCAGTGATGGTTGATCTCAGAGGGGCGCAAAGAGGTTTCAGGTTTCAGGTTGGAGTCTAACCAGAGCCAGGCGGTCCAATGCAGGTCTCTGCCCAGTCCTGGGACAGAGAAAATGGCAGCAATTGGTGTCTTCTCTCCAGTGGCAGGGCTCAGCTTCAGATTTCCTTGTGGTGCCCTCTCCACAGTTCCCTCTGCCAGTGCCTGGCCTGCTGCCGTGGGTGGTGGCACAGGCCAGGTGCCAGGTGCTGAGGAGCAGCTAACCTCTACCGCCTCCTGAGAGATCCCCAAGAATCAGTGATGATTCTGCATGCCAGGGGCACCAGTCTCAGGGTAGTGATAGGTTGCAGCCACCTCCAGAGGTGAGACCCAGGTGATTGCTCCTGAGTCTCCCCTCAGATGGACCTTCACTCACCCAGCTGCATTCACCCACCCATGCAGATTGTCTTTATGGACACTTACCCTCACAGAGACTTTCACATTCCCACCAGTTCTGTTGCCATCTTGCCTCCCCATCTGTGCCTTGATATTCTATACCAACTGGGATTACTAAACAATTGAAAAAGTAACACAGAATGACTGGGAAACTATTTCTGTTTCTATCTTGCCACATTTTCCCCATGAAATGAAAAGAAATGTATGGGTATCTTGCATGAATGGGGGAGCGGGGAGAGAAAATTGTAAGGAAAGAAAGACATATGTAAAAAGGTCAAAAATCCAGCTGTATAACTTTGGAATTTCTCAAAGGGAGATGTATTAAAAACTGAATTATAAATACATGGAGAAAAGCCAAACCAAACAAAATTTTAAAATGCAAATTCCAATTTGGATAATGGCCAGTCTAGTGCACTTAACCAAAAAATATCGCATGAGAATATGAACACTGAGCATAGAAACCCTCAATGGCCTCCTTCCCCTCATAGAAGGCATGGACAAAGAGAGTAAAAGGGGACCCAAGAGCTTCCAGTGACACAGTCTAGAGTCTAGGAAATCATTGGACTACTGAAGTATCAACTGATGCAGAGAAACTAGAGAGAAAACTGACTTTTTTCAAAGAACATTTATTTAAGCACTTTAAAAAATATATAATTGTTATGAGACTCCTTTGTTTAAAGTATGCATTGCTTTGTTTTTCTTATTTGCCTTTTTATTTTCTGCCTCTTGTTTTCATCTGTGAACTGGATTATTTTTAACTCTGCAGAACAGTTTTTTGGTAAAAAGCTATCTAGCTTTCTGTTTCAACTTAATAACCCTTTACTTGTTACTTTGTATAGAATATGCATAGCCAACACCTAATTTTTTGTTTTGTTTTGTTTTGTTTTTGTTTTTGTTTTTAGTTGGAGTCTCACTCCGTCGCCCAGACTGGAGTGCAGTGGCCACTCCTGGCCACCACAGCCTCGACCTGCTGGGCTCTGGCGATCCTTCCGCCTCAGCCTTCCAAGTCGCTGGAACTACATGCGCACACTACCACACCCGGCTGATTTTTTTATTTATGGTAGAGATGAGGTCTCGCCAAGTTGGTCAGGTGGGTCTCAAACCCATGGGCTCAGGCAATCCACTCACCTCAGCCTCCCAAAGGCGCGGGATTACAGGCTGAGCCACCGAGCCCGGCTCCTAATTGTTAAACTGTTGATCATCTTCATGTCCTGCTCCCACCCTACTCTCAGCTCTCTAGCCACTAAAATATCTTTTCACAAACAATACCTCTAGTTCACTTTCATTTCTACCAGCAGATAAGAATGTTGTAAATGTTGACCCAATATTCTGAAGGCAAGTCACTAATGATAACAAATATCAGCAGCACTAAATCTGGTTTTGTTGTTGTTGATGTTGTTGTTGTTGTTGTTGTTTGAGTTGGAGTCTCTGTCACCCAGGCTGGAGTGCAGTGGCATGCTCACAGCCACCCCAGCATCGACCTGCTGGGCTCCAATGATCCTTCTGCTTCAGCCTTCCAAATAGCCAGAACTACAGGCGCGTGCTACCTGAACTCCTGGACTCAGGCAATCCTCTCACCTTGGCCTCCCAAAGTGCTGGGATTACAAGCTGAATCACCAAGCCCAGCCCAAATCTGGTTTAATAAAGGAAATCTGTTATTTTTCTGAGTAATAAGGAAGGCTAGAAAATGGAATACAAGGAAGAACTTTTACTGTTGCCTTCATGCACCAAACATTTTAGGAATCAGTCAGTTCCCTCATAACTTTGGGGAGTGCAGGATTTCAGAGTGCCTGACACTAATTCGCAAATGAAAAAGTTTCCACGGTGGGTTTACAGTACAAGATGAGATTTTTTTAATACATGTAAATGAATAACTGAAATACATGATGAGATTTAATACATGTAATTGAATAACTGAAATTCATAATTAAAAAGTGATGAATGAGACTCTTTTTCCTAACCAAAAAAAATTAACTGGTATAAAACATTTCCTACAGCAACAACAAAAAAGCAGAGACTCATCAAAATATATTAAGCAAATGTATTCAGAAGATTGAGAAAAACAGAGTAAGCATGGTGATACGGAGTAAAGGAAAATAATTCAGGAAAGCCCTTAATTGTACCTTGTCTTTCTACCTTGAGGCAGGTTTCAAATCTCATTGCAGGGAGGGAGAACTCACGCAGAGCATGGCAATCTCACTAAAGACAGAGACTGATATAGAGTCTCAGTGACCTGTATAAAATGTCCAGTGGTCTAACACATCTGCAGTTGGAGTCCTGATCCCAATCTTCAACAAACTCTAAGTATTTCTCTCTCTCTCTGTCTCTCTCTCTCTCTCACACACACACACACACACACACACACACACACACACACACACATACACACATGCACGCACACACACTAGGGGTACACAAACAGAAAATCTGAAAAAAACCACAAAAATAACAGAAACAAGGCAAGTACAAAAACATAAAGCAAAACAGAGAATAGAAACAACAACAACAAAACCAAAACCAAACAAAAAAAACCAAAATAACCTCTAAAAATC
>CAUYQG010144441.1:0-11129 GCA_963574415.1 Tarsius wallacei | reverse complement strand
AGTCAAACCTCACTGCCAATGTTTATCTGTATTTGCAGCCGCTCCCATGTCCTTGTATCACGGCTAGTATCTCCACCTCAGATTATCAGGCATTAGATTCTCATATGGAGCACACAACCTAGATTCCTCACATGTGCAGTTCACAATAGGGTTTGTGCTCCTATGAGAATCTAATTCTCCTATGAAAATCTAATGATGACAGGAGGTGGAGCTCAGGCAGTAATGCAAGTGATGGGGAATGGCTATAAATACAGATGAAGCTTCACTAGCTCCCTGGCTACTCACCTCCTGCTGTGCGGCCCAGTTCCTAACAGGCCATGGACTGCTACCAGTCCATGACCTAGGGGTTGGGGACCCCTGCCCTAGAATACAATCATGTATCCAGTAGGCCTTTCTGATTCTCGGTTTAATGGCAGCAAAACAATCACCCATAACACAGTGTCTGCTAATCACAGACTACATTTCCCTTATCTTAGGGCCTACCCTCCTGGCATAGAGGCCCATTCAGGGCAAGCACTCAATGCATGTTTGTACAATGGAATAATCATCATTAACTAGGAGCTTATGAAGTGGAAGCCCTAGGAGGGGTTGGAAAGCTGCCTCTCACAGAGGGGGGAAATTTAGACCACACTTTTAAACTTATCTTAGCTTCTTACTGACCCATGTGCCATCTGAGGGCAGAGGCCAACTCCCTCTCAGCTGCATCTTTCTGTCAGCTCTAGATACACCAGGGAGTTGCCCTTGCCACATGGATGAATGCAGGCTTGACCATTAAGCAGAAGTCCAGTTGAGACCTGCTGTGACATATAAATGAGAATAATTTCATATGTAATAAGACCTCTGCAAAGCTCTTCGCACTCTTGCAGTTCATGTTTTTTTTTTGAGTAGAGGTCTCACTCTGTCACCCAGGCTACAGTACAGTGGCAAGATCAAGGCTCACTGTAGCCTCAACTTCCTGGGCTCAGGTGATCCTTCCATCTTAGCTTCCCAAGTAGCTGGGACTACAGGCATGTGCCACCATGTCTGGAAAATTTTGTTTGTTTGTTTTTTGAGTTGGAGTCTCACTCCGTCGCCCAGACTGGAGTGCAGTGGCCGCTCCCGGCCACCGCAGCCTCAACCTGCTGGGCTCCAGCGATCCTTCCGCCTCAGCCTTCCAAGTAGCTGGAACTACAGGCGCGCGCTACCACACCCGGCTGATTCAGTGTAGGGGAGGGGATTTGTCTCCTGTTTAGTGACGTTACCTTGGGAACCGAGGTGGAGGCTGCGTGTAGGTGGGCGGGGCAATGCAAATCTCTGCCTGGAAAGTGACTGAGGTGGGCAGCTCCTCTTTTGCGGATCCTTTCTCTCCGAGCATCCTTTCTCTCCCAGCATCCTTTCTCTCTGATCGTCTGGGTCCCTGGGCAATCCAGTATGATGGGTTGTGGTGGCATGCGAGGCACCGGGGATCAGCTGCTCAGCTGGGTGCTGGATCCGGTGTGCTACCAGCAGGCTTGGATGGACAAGGGAGCCAGGAGTTCCCTCCTCTGGAGCTGAGAGCCGCTGATCAGCACCTCCTTAAGATACGCTGTTCCCTTACACAAGCATGGGGTCATACGCTGGGTGCCTCAGCCAGGGTGGGCCCAGAGCTCCAGAGCTCCATAGGACAGGTGGTGAGTGGTGAGAGTGGCTTTGGGCCCCTCACAGGGTACTTCAGCCAGAAATGGGGCTGGTATCTCTGAGGGGCCGACGCCTAGAGCCTCCCTGGGTGACCAGCAGCTTGGTGCTGGGTGAGATGATGTAGCCGGGGAGGGAGCCGAGATTCAAGATTCCCACGCAGCTGGTGGGAGTCACGTATAGTGGAGCAGCGGGGGTGGGGGGGTGGGGGAGGGAGATATGATATCCAGCCCTGCATGGGACAGAGAGTCCCTAGGCCTCAGACTGGTGCAGCTAGCGGTGGGCAGGGGGATGGGGGAAGGAAAGTAAGAGTCTTTTTGGGAACTCACGTTTGGAGAATCTCACAATTCCACCTATGCCATCACCATCTTACCGGAAACTCCAGGTATCTTTTTTGTAGAATGATTTGGGTTCTTCCGGGTGTGATTTGAGTTTCTCCAGGTATATTCTCAGAAGGGGGATTTCTGGGTTGTATGGAAGGTCAATTTTAGATCTTTTAGAAATCATTACACAGTTTTCCATAGAAGTTGTACTAGTTTACACTCCCCCCCAACAGTGTAGAAGCATTTCTTTTTTCTACAATCTCTGCAGCATCCGTTGTTTTTTTTTGTTATTGATGATGGCCATCCTGACTGGAGTTAGGTAGTATCTCATTGTGGTTTTAATTTGTATTTCTCTAATGATTAATGAGGCTGAGCATTTTTTCATGTATCTGTTGGCTGTTCGTATGTCTTCTTTTGAGAAGTGTCTATTCATATCTTTTGCCCATTTTTTTTTTTTGAGTTGGAGTCTCACTTCGTCGACCAGGCTGGAGTGCAGTGGCGCACACTCACAGCCACCCCAGAGTCGACCTGCTTGGCTCCAGCGATCCTTCTGCCTCAGCCTTCCAAGTAGCCAGAACTACAGGCGTGCATTACTACGCCTGGCTAATTTTTTTTTTTTTTATTGTAGAGACAAGGTCTCGCCAAGTTGCTCAGGCTGGTCTCGAACCCATGGACTCAGGCAATCCACTTGCTTCAGCCTCCCGAAGTGCTGGGATTTTAGGCTGAGCCACCGAGCCTGGCCTCTTGCCCACTTTTTAATAGGGCTGTTTGTTTTTCTCTTTTTGGCACATTTGAGTTCCTTGTAGGTTCTAGATGTTAGGCCTTTGTCAGATATACAATTGGCAAATATTTGCTTCCCAGTCTGTGGTCTGTCTCCAAGCTCTCTCGATGGTTTCTTTTGCTTTGCAGAAACTTGTCTATCTTATCTCTTATGGCATGGGCATTTGGAGTTTTGTTCATTGATTCCAAGATATACTACTTGTGATAGAGTTGTATAATTACAAATAATAGCATCTTTTTCTTAATAGTACATAAAAACATATTGGTGTATCTTACAGTTAATAGAGTCAGATCCATTATTAATAATATATTTGGTGAAATGTAATATTATAAGTTAAATACACTAAGCAGCATGACAAATTTTTAAAACTTTAATATTTTAAAAATAATTCCTGGAGAATATGAATATTATATTAAAATTGAATAAGGCAGACATGAAAAATGAAGCACAAGGGTTTGACATTGCTTGGTTTATTGTTATTGAAGAGCTAATGGAGCACATTTTGTAGAAATGAAAAGTTAATGTGATCTAACGTAAAATTAAGACACCCTTAAATTAGAAGAATACAAAATCATAGGACAAAATGCAAATAGTTAATGAAACATTTTGTTTCATTTTATTTTACCTTTTTTATTAATGTACAACATGTATAGAAATGTACACAGATTATAAGTGTATAGCTCAGTGATACTTCATGAAATTGACACATTGTAGAATACACATTTCTTGGACAAGAACTAGCAAATTACCAGTAATCCCAGAAAGCTACCCTCCTTGTGCTTCCCTCCTAATCATTATCCCATTCTCTTTCCCAAAAGTATCCTGACAGCAATAGATTAAATTCACTTATTTTAACATTTAAATAAATTGAACAATTCGGTATTCATTTTGTGTCTATATTCTTTTTGTCCCACATTATTTTCTTAGGTATAGTATATTTTTATTACTGTGTAATATTTTGTTATATGAATGTACCATATACTGGTAAGAATATCTGTCTTATCAGTGAAGGACATCTGGGTTGTTTCTGATTTATTTCTGTTATATTACCTGGAAGAACATTCTTGTCTATGTTTTTGGTATACATGGACATGCTTTTCTGTTAAGTAGTATATGTAGGAGTAGAATTTGTGTGTCTTCAGTTTTGTTAGGTAATGCCAAACAGTTTTCTAAAGTAGTTGTATTCATTATTTTTAATTTATGAGTTTATTTTAAATGTGGCCTAGGAGGACTCTTATAAATCACTGTCATCTTAATATTTCGTTCAGTGAAATTACTGGTAGCAACAAAGGCCGGAAGATGTTAGAGAAGATGGGCTGGAAAAAAGGAGAGGGCCTCGGGAAAGATGGTGGAGGAGTGAAAACTCCGGTAAGACTTGCATTTTCTTTCACTCATTTGTTCTTACAGCAGATATCTTCTGTGTGCGGTAATATGCCAAGCATTGTCCTAAGTGCTAGGAATATAGTAGCAAGCAAAAACAGACATGCTTACTGCCTTTGTGGCATTCACAGTTACCAGTTTTGTTTTGTGTTTTATGTTTTGAGAAAGCCTCAAAATTTTTTCCTACATCAAAGCTAGGATAGTTAATGTCGTTTTCTGAGCCAAAGATTCTTCTGTGTCTTAGAGTTGTTTAATCACTTTCTTACTGTACCTGGTACTGAACATAACAGGAACAGTCACAGTGTTAGTTTACAAACAGGTGGATTCTGTGTTAGAGAATATGTTAGGTTTAGAAATTAACATGTAGCATGCAATATAGAGAATAATGTCTGGAAAACAATACAGTGGTTCAATTATATGGTTTCATGGTTCGTAAAAGATTTGGGTTCTCTTTCACAAAAACCTTAAGAGGTAACCTGACTACAGAACTTTCATGATACTTACTTGGTACCTAAAGAAATAATAGATGGATCAGTGTAAGTATATACCAATTTTCTTGTTTTCATTGAGGTACAATGAAAAGAACAAGGGTTTTGTAGTCAGATCTAGGTTAAAATGTGTGCTGTCATTGACTAGCTGTATGACTTTGGACAAGTTTGGGCTTCAGTTTTCTTATGTAAGAATGGAGATAAGAACTGTTTTGCATGTATGTCCTAAAGAGAAGGCCCCTAAGCATGCTACCCTGGTAGCTTTTAATATTCTTAAAATATTGAGATGTGTTCCCCTTCTCTTACTGAAAACAATTAGTCAAATTCTCTTTATGACTTTTAATGTTAGACCTATTTTTTGTTCGCTTGCTTTGGTAAAAGACAGTAGACTTAAATATGTCCATTACCTTTATTTCTGGCAATGGGATGCCACACTCTGCAGCATCTAAATGAAATTTGCTGGCGGCTATTTAAGGAGCACTCTACTTTCTTTTTTTGAGTCGGATTCTCACTCTGTTGCCCGGGCTTCAGTGCAGTGGCATGCTCACGGCCACTGTAGCCTCGGCCTGCTGGACTCAGGTGATCCTTCTGCCTCAGCTTTCCAGGTAGCTGGAACCACAGGCGCGCACCACCATGCTCAGCTAATTTTTTGATTTATTGTAGAGACAAGGTCTCACCAAGTTTCCCAGGCTAGTCTCAAACTCCCAGACTCACACAATCCTCTCACTTCTGCTTCCCAAAGTGCTGGGATTACAGGCGTGAGCCACCATGCCTGGCAGCACTCTACTTTCTGTAGTGTAGGCTGTACTTATTGACAGGCAAGACAATGTAGAAAAATGAGTTTCGATTCCATGTTTAATGGTATATGTATTCCTCTGTGTATTTGATGCATTACACAGGCTTTTCTTTTGCATCAGTAGCAGATTTCAATGTGTTTAGACTCTAAAATAAGTCCTGTGTTGAACTTTTGTTACCAGATCCAGCTTCAGCTTCGGCGAACACATGCAGGCTTGGGGACAGGCACACCATCCTCAATTGATGATGTTCACCTTCTCCAAAACAAGAACAAAAAAAATTGGGACAAAGCACGAGAGAGGTTTGCTGAAAACTTCCCTGAAACTAAACCTCAAAAAGATGCACCAGGGACCATGCCTTGGGTAAAAGGGACTGTAGAGTAAAAGCTAATCATTGAACAAAATTCAAACTTTTTTTAAAAAGAGTTTGGGAACTCTTATTTTATTACAGACGTTTTCTCCTCAAAAGTGTCAGTAGCATGAGGGAGCTGTGTCACAGTTTACTCCCTTGTGATTCAGAAATGTGTTATAAAGTGTCATTTGCAGCTTTTAAAAAACATTTTATAAACTAATAAATAGTGACTGAATCAAGTTATGTAGTAAGTGGACTAAAGTTCACAGGGCACGGATGAGTTTACCAAACTTTGTTATTTTTATCTTGTCATTTACAACATCCATATAACTGACTAGCCATGTAAACAAAACTCATATAACCACAATGACTTAAATGTACATTTGTCCTTGTCTCCATATATTCATTATTGTAAGATGCACAAAAGAAACATCAAAAGTTTATAAAAAGTAATCTGACTATATGCATCTTTGTTTATGCCCTTTAGAATTTAAATTTAGATAAAAAATGTTGAGAAAACATGGGTAGTGGTTTATACATTTTATTATTTTTGGAATAGTCTAAATAATATTATTGAAGAACTAATGAACAGGTGACATGTTGTAGAAAATTAGTCTTTTATTGTTTTCTTCTGTGAAGAATCTATTGGTTTGTACTATATATCCAGCATTTACATTTGGTTTGTTTCACAGCTAATGAGGTATTTAGCTATGAACAACTGAGTACAGTATTGAAATAGTCAACGTGCTGGCATTTGTAGTTTTAGTAAATACCATTGCAGGCAATGGAGTTGTGCCAGAGAAATCTGATTTCCAGTGCAGAAGGAATGCTTATCCAGGTCCTCAACCTCAAGATACTTACTGAAAATGTCCTAGATGCAATAAAAACATTATGACATTAGAGGAAGTAATGTGTTGAACCAGTGATTTAGCATATTGATCTACTTTGAATTTACAACCGGCTAAAATTTTCCTCTTTATATGGGTAGTTATACCAAAAGGGAGCCTCAGGTAGAACTGCAGTGCAGCTTTCTGGGCACAGGTGTCACTGCTCTGCCAGCTATCACTATTATTTTCTTTTTTGTTCAACTTTTCTCTCAGCTGTTTGCTGGGATTGATGCTGGAACTGACCCTTTTCTGGCAGTGAATATAAGCTGTAGCTTCCCTATCTCCTCCAAAGAAATGTCTTCAAGATGTAGAAATAAGGAAAATTCTGAAAATAAAAATTATACAGTAGTGAAGATAATTCAGAAAGAAAGGCTGCCTATTGGAATTTACCATCTAAATGGTATAGGATACTTTGAGAGGAAGAGAAACAGGGAAAGAGAAATTATGACTGAAGGTGAGAGATATGAACAAACTGTCCAGTTCTAATAGGCTTAAGCTGGGGTTATCAGGCCCTATAACTCCAAATTTGGTTAAAGTATTTTTCTTTATCCTTCCTGGCCTCCTACACAGCCTGACACATACATGTGTACATCAGACTTGGAGACAGCAGAAGTGTACTGCATTATTTTCTCTGAAATAGAAAAAAATAGCTATTAGTTTAAATGTGATTCTGGTGCTGGTGCCCTGTACATAGGTAACAATGTAGGGACCCCTAAAGTAGGTTTTGCTTCTGGTGGGTCTTACTTATTGGGTTTGTATGTGGCTATCAATAATATTTCCTATTTTATTATTGGGAAAAACATTTTTCATAATTTTCTTTTGTTAAGAGAACGAAAAATTTGAAAATGGTGATAAAAATTGAAATATATGTGGTATTTGCATTATTAACCCCTTTGCAGATCTAAAGTCTCAGGGTCCCACTATATAGTGGTTAAAACACTGAATAACATCTGGGTTTATTACCATCTGTTAAATAAGAATAATATTTATTTCACGTCTATCTTGAATAGCAAATGAGAAGATGTATATAAAAGCACTTTGTAAACTGTAAAAGTACAAATGTGAGCTTCTATTTGTTTAGAAGCATAAATGAATTATGTACAGTTTGGATTATGCATAAAATTCTTTGTGTCTAATATTTTAAGTAGTTTATTCACACAGTATAAATTGGTTTTAAAGTGTGTATTTTAAGTGGAGCTATACAAGTTGCTGAATTTTGAGAAATCTAACATTTTATATTTTTGCCAGAACATGGGAAGCTGGCAAAGTGAGAACAGACGAAACCATCAACAGTAGGGTAACGTAGAAATTGTTTTCTACCATTAAATAGCTAGAAGCAGCACTCTTATCCTCAAAAAGAGAAGAACCCTTTTTTTCTACTTTTGAGACAATTACTACTTTTGATGTTTCCTTTTTATTCTAGTCTTGAACTTATGAAAAGTATTTGTTCATCTAAATCAAAAACCTTCTGACTTTTCATGTAAAAGATTATTTATTAATTTGGTGATTTTCAAAGAGCAGGCAGAAGAAGATAGAAATCTAAAAAAAAAAGAAGGAAAATAGGAGGCATCAGGCATCGGGGATCGCTCAGGCCAAGGCAGGAGGATTGCTTGATGCTAGGAGTTTGAGGCCAACCTGGACAACAATGCAAGACCCTGTCTCCACCACACACACAAAAAAGGAAACAAGTATAATTGTGTGGTTAGCTGTGTATATGTACATACACATTTGTAACAAGTAAAAATTCACCTGGAAGTGGAAAGGCTTTCCAGGCTCAACTACGGGCATTGTTCTCACATGTGTGCCTAGTTTCACTGACCACTTCCATACCCATAACTCCTAGGCTGTCTTAGGATGTTGATTCTGAGCTCTTGACCTACAGATCCATCTCAAAGTTACTTAAATGCAATTTATCTAAGACTGAACCCATAATTTCTAAATCTAGCCTCTTCCAGTTTACCCTCTCAGGCCGCTAACACCTTCTGTCCAGTTGTGTGAGGCAGGAGCCTGAGTCAGCCTCTCTTTCACCACCACAGCCTTTCCCCCCTTCCTCCCAGTATGTCAGATCAGTGCTCTGTCGCCACTCCTCAGCATCATCAGATATGCCTGTCCTTTCGCATCACAGGGCCTCTTAGAGTTGTATTCTTTGTAGAATGCTCTTTCTCTCTTCCTTCACCATTTTGCATAGCTAATTCTGACACAATCTTAGATCTCTGCTAATTGATTCTTCAGGGATGCCTTGTTTGAACTCCTAGACTCGATTAATTGTCTTTGATACATGTTTCTGAAAAAACATACTTCTTTCACTTAGAGTGCTTATCTTGGCTCATGGGTATATTAGTGTGGTGAGTGTAATATTGTCTATGTCTCTGGATTTTTAAGTGCTATATGGTCAGCCTTTGGTTTTGCTGACTTCTGCATCCTTAGAGTCTAGCACCATGTCTGGCTTTACATGCCTGTAGGCATGGAAACAAGCAAGATGGATTTGGGGGACTACATGTGGCTCGATGGGATTTTATGTGACTGAAGAAACTGGGAACTGAGGCTACGTAGAGGATCTAAAACTATGACTTTAAAACTATTGACCATGATCTACAATAAGAAATACAATTTATGTCAGCCCAGTACATAAGCACATGTATATGCAAATGTGACATCGATTTTACATGCCAGTACTTTGCCATAAGCTCATGTAATGCACTCTTATTTTCTAACTCATGGATTCCATCCACCAAATTGATTGTTCTACAATTAGATTGCCAAACTTTTTCTCAGAACCCTTGGCATTGCCTTAGGAGCTGCAGCTGTGTGTGTGTGTGAAGGGGTTGGGGAGGGCTTAGACTCCAGTTCTCATGCTCTTAACCACAATAGGTCTGTATTGATCTGGTTTACAATTTAAGTTTCTGAATGGATTTCATAAGATTTCATTGCATAACAAAGAAGAGGGGGAAACTGAGCCACTTACCCATAGCCATGCTTGCATATTGTGTTAAGAAATTTACACAATTAAAAAGTTAAGGAATTTATCTCTGAGGCAATGAGGAATCCACTGAAGAATTTTAAGGAGGAAAGGGCCCTCAGATTGCATTCTAGCAGAATCCCTGGTTGATTGAAGAGGGCAGAGTGGAGGCTGGAGACCTCCTTGAGGGTTTGTTCAGATATTATTGAGCATCCACCAAGTGCTGTGCAGATCTGGAAGGGCAGGAGCTGTGATGGAGCTACTCACTGCTGTATCCTCAGCACCTAGCACGGGGTGGACGCTTGGGAGCTCCTCAGTTGACATTTGCAATACACATCTGTGGAATACACATCTGTGCTAAGCATTTCATAGACGTTCTTTATTCCTGCCACGAGCTTATGAATTAGAAAACAGGTCAAAAAGCCTGTTATGACAGAAGTGACAGGGCTGGTGTTTCAGTCTTGATTCTTCTGATCCCAGAGACAGATGGTTAAGAACACAGGCTAAAGAGGCTGATGACTTGTTTTAGATTAAAATTCCACTACTTCTGAGCTGTGTCCCAAGTGTCTTCATGGAGGTTGGGGGAAGATTAAATGAGATAAGGTCTATGTGGCACAGTGTCCAGCACATAATAAGCCCTCACATATTAGCGATTTTAGCATTGTCATCATCCACACTAGCAATACCAAAGGCGTGGTTGCAGGAGTAGGATCCAGGAGTGGAAATGGTGGTTACTGACGTTGGGGAGGATGAGTAGTGAGCTAGCAAACGGATGGGTCATTGTCATTCCCCGAGGTGATAGGAGATAAGTGTGGACAAGAAGACTGAGTCAGGAGCTCAGTTTCTTACTGAGTATTGGAGAATGAGCAGGAGATTGGTAGATGACAGTGGGAAAGGATAGAAGGTATTATAGGACATGACTTTGAAAATGGAGCCATCTGGATAAATGATAGGAAGGTCTCGCAGATCAGCCTTGGCTCTTAGTGCCCTGTGAGAACAGAGGAACCACAGGGAGAATTCTAAGAGGAACTGGATTTCAAAGACTTGCATATAAAAATCTTTTAGCAGCATGCATGAATTCAGCAAATAGCCGTGAAGCACTTAGCTTAAGCCAGCACTGTTCTGAGTGCTAGGGGTACAGCATTGAACAAAACAGATAAGACTCCCTCCCTTCATCGAGCTTACATTAATTTTTAGATACTATTTGGCAGAAAGTAAAGGCCAGGTAATACATGAAGGCCTTGATAGTTCCATAGAGTATTGTCTACAATAGTTTCTGTTCATCCCAAAGCTTTAAGACCAAAATTTTAAAGCCTAAGCTGGGGTGGAGTGTGTGATGGGGGAGGGATTTGGGTTCTTTTCTTTTTTGGGTTTTTTTTTTTTTTTTTTTTTTTTTTGAGTTGGAGTCTCACTCTGTCGCCTAGACTGGAGTGCAGTGGCCGCTTCCGGCCACCGCAGCCTCGACCTGCTGGGCTCCGGCGATCCTTCCGCCTCAGCCTTCCAAGTAGCTGG
>CAUYQG010144440.1:0-19828 GCA_963574415.1 Tarsius wallacei | reverse complement strand
CCCGCCTGGACAACTTAGCAAGACCTCATCTCTACAATAAATAAAAAATTAGCCGGGCGTGGTAGCGCGCGCCTGTAGTTCCAGCTACGTGGAAGGCTGAGGCGGAAGGATCGCCGGAGCCCAGCAGGTCGAGGCTGCGGTGGCCAGAAGCGGCCACTGCACTCCAGTCTGAGACTCCAACTCGAAAAAAAAAAAAAAACCACAGACAATTACTCTATAAGAAAGATCTTTATTAGCCCAACTTTACAGCTAAGAAAATAAGGCTTACATTGCTCAAGCAACTTGTCTAAGAGTGCAACCTAAGTTCCTCTGATGCTAAAGTCTGTACTTTTAACTGTTCTCCAGCTCGATAACCACTTCCCTGCTGTGGTGGCAGGAACAGAGAGGACCTAACAGTTATGAGATGTTAAAGAAGTGAAATGCATAGAAGTGGACCACTGATTCAATAAGGAGGTTGTAGAAATAGGGAAATATATAGGAATACTCTCAAGTCTCTGGCTCGAGGAGATGAGTCATGGGTGGTTTATGAAGAGAGAGGAAGATGGAGAAGTCACTTGTGATCATGGAAAATCTAAAATGCCTGTGAGACAATCCTAGTGGAGATGTCAAAGAAATGGCTTCAGGGGCCCTAGGCTTCTGTCAGCCAGGGCGTTTTGTCCTTCCTACTGGCTGTCAGCTAATGAGGTTTTCTTCTATTACAGGGTCACCAGGACCTAAGGGGAGCCCAGGATTCCCTGGTATGCCAGGCCCTCCTGGACAGCCTGGCCCGCGGGGCTCAATGGGACCCATGGGACCATCTCCTGATGTGTCCCACGTTAAGCAAGGCCGGAGAGGCCCTGTGGTCAGTATCTTGCCGGAGATGACTTCTTATTGTGGGGGAGACTGTGTGTCCCATGCCTTTCCTTCCGTTAAGCCGGATCCTTCTGTCTTGTAGGGTCCGCCGGGTGCACCAGGAAGAGATGGTTCCAAAGTAAGTCTTATGAGGGGTCATTACAAACCAAAAGTCTCACACCTTCTACTTACTGAATAGGCATCTAGAGAAGCTCGGCCGTGGGGTTTTATGTCCCCACTCGGCAGTAGGGTTGAATGTCCCCACTTCACACTTGGCGAAATTGAGACACAGATGTATTTTTCCCCCAAGCTGAGAACAAAATCGAAAGCCGTTTTCTTAAAGTGTGAAACCAACCCTAAAAACTAAAACAACCACCAGAACCACTCCTTGGAAAAACAACTCCTATAAACTTTAAATGAGCCTCTGTGTTGCGGTAGTCGCATGTGTTTTTCTCTTTAGCCAGAATTGTTTTATGGGTGTATTTTGTGTGTGTTCACATTACCACGAGATGTTCAAGGCAAGAACAGGAGATGTCCCTTCTGTGCAAGTGGATGGTTTCACTTTGAGGGCCGCCCGCTCTCTGCCTCATAAAGTCGGCGGTGCGAGTTCCTTCAGAAAGTTTCTGGAATTCCACACACTGCCTGGAAACGCAAACATTCCTCCTGTCAGATTTGGTTTGAAAATATATGGCCTCGAGGGAAACTGGAATGAGAAACACTTGACCCAAGCAGTTCTGTTCAAATAAGTGGTCCCATGAGCCCAGCTTCAATCTTACATATGTTTTCTATAGAAAATATTTGTTGATTTGTGCAGGGAGATGGTTGTGGTGGGTATGCAAACAGAGACTATGGTGGTGGCATCTGTGTGGTCCAGAAAGCTAACCCTGGCCTTTCTGTTTTTAGGGAGAAAGAGGAGCACCTGGGCCCAGAGGGTCTCCGGTAAGTAGCTCTGTGTGTCCTGCTTCCCCAAGGGAAGGTTCTCGGGGATGAAGGTCTTAGTAGCAAACCCACCCCCTTCTAGCCATCACTCAGCTGCCTGAACAGAATTCTGTGGTTAGGGAGTGAGTCACGGAAGCCTGTGGCAGCTGGTTTGGAATTGTTTTTTAAATTTGTTATCTTTTTTTTTTTTCTCATGGCTAATCTCTATTTAGAGTGTCTTCTCTTAAAGTTCACAGCCCCACTATGTCCTGAGTCTGTTTCCAAGTATGCCATAAAACATCTGAAAAGATTACAAAATAAATCTATGGGGTTATGTGATAACTCTGAACACTTGCGAATTTAGCCACTGCTACAGCGCTGGCTTCCCTCAAAAGTACAAAGACATGCAGGTCTGCTTGGGACCCGAGAAGAAATTAGTTTCTATAGGCATAGTATCTGGGAGATTAAAAATGAAATTTAGTCATATCCAGAAGCACAGAAAATTCAAGCCACTTCCCTGCTTCTGAGGAAGTCAGTGTCATCTTGGAAGAAAGACCAGGAGCCATGGCCACAGAGGTGGGAGGTGTGGGTTCCTGTCTCAACTCTTCCACCTGTTAGCTTTCTGACCACGGGCACTTCACTTAGCATCACTGGGAATTTATCTCCCCACCTGTGCGGTGGCAATAGTGAAGTCTGATCCGCCATACCTCAAGTGATTATGGTGAAGGTCAAATGATATCAAAATGCGACACCTCTGTAAGTGCTTTATAGTGTCAGCTGCTGCTTTTTTTTTTTTTTTTTTTTTTTTGAGTGGGAGTCTCACTCTGTCGCCCAGACTGCAGTGCAGTGGCCGCTCCCGGCCACCGCAGCCTCGACCTACTGGGCTCCGGCGATCCTTCCGCCTCAGCCATCCAAGGAGCTGGGACTAGAGGCGTGTGCTACCATGCCCGGCTAATTTTTTGATTTATTGTAGAGATGAGGTCTCGCTTGCCCAGGCGGGTCTCGAACCCGTGGGCTCAGGCAATCCACTCACAGCTTCTGCTTTTAAGGTGGTAGTGGCAACAGCAGACATTATGAGATGGGGAGGTAAATAATAATTTGACTACAAGCTTCTAATAGGCTCAGAACATGCATGTTTATGCTTCTTCTTTTTTTTTTAACTATGCCCTACGCAGCATCACATGGAAATTAAAACTTAACAAATACTATATGAGGGGGACCCAAAAAACTAGAATTATCTTTTTAGAGGGTGGGCCCCTTAGAGTACAGGCTTCCCCTGCTAGATAAGTGTTCGAGGAACCCATCGGCATTAGTGTACCAGCTAGCATTGCTGTGAGGAGCTGTGTTGCAGAAGAAATGTCTTGAGTTGTGGCAAACAGGTGACTGGTTCTTCCACCATGGTGACGCACCTGCCCACACAGCACTGAGTGTTCAGCAGTTTTTGACCAAAGCGTCATGATCTCCGTTCTCCACCCTCCCTATTCACACAGTCGCACCCCAAGCGACTTTTTTGCTTGTTTGTTTCCCTGAGTGAAAAAAGTCTTCTAAGGGAAGCATTTTGCTGATGTGGGAAAGGTGACACAAAAAACAGCAGAAGCACTAAAAGGCACCAAAATGGACAAGTTCAAAAACTGTTTTGAGCAATGGAAAAATCATACCAATCAGTGTATTTCATCATACAAAGAGTCCTGTGAAGGTAACTGAAGTTTAAACATGTAAGAATAAATACACAATTTTTTATAAATCCGGGTTTTTGGGGCCCCCTCATATGACGATAAAGGATGTTCAGTAAATAGAAAAATTAGGAAGCTTTTGTTTGGACTTTCCTGGTCAATGAGAAATGGGTGTCTTTATAACATATTCAACTTCATTTATTTTGCACTTATAATCAACCATCTTATAAATATCTTAATAATTACATTTTTTAATGGCATATGACATTTTAGAACACTTATGTTCTAAGTTTTCTACACGTGTTAACTCACTTGACTCCTCACTCATGAACCCCATGCACTCCTACGAAGTTAGGACTTTTATCAGTACTTTACAAATGGGGAAACTGAGACCCAAAGAAATTAGGTGACTTGTCCATGCCCACACAGCTAGAAAATGGGAGAGATGGGATTCAAACCCAACAGAATCCCAGCCCCTTCAACACCACTCTACTGCCTTCCTAGGTATCCTCCAGATTCCTCTGAAAAGTAACTAGGAGAGTTATTCTCCTTTGCTTTCTTACACCAGATTTGCTCTAGTTTTGAATTAGGAAGGAAGACAGGTGAATGTGTCTCCAGAGCTCATCTATAAGAAGGGGGCATTGGAGGACAATATGGGGGATCCCCTAGGCTCCTACGGTAGTCCTTACGTTTCCTCCATTTGGGCAGAGAGTTATTGAGAAAGCAGTTGCCAGCAAGCAGCAGAACGAGCAAATCACAGAGCCCACGGGCACTGTTGCTGTCTGGCGTATTCTAGCTTTGATTCCTCCTATGTGCCCGCAGGGACCCCCTGGTTCTTTTGACTTCTTGCTACTTATGTTGGCTGACATCCGCAATGACATCACAGAGCTGCAGGAAAAGGTGTTCGGGCACCGGACTCACTCTTCAGCAGAGGAGTTCCCTTTACCTCAGGAATTTTCCAGCTACCCAGAAACCATGGACTTGGGCTCTGGAGATGACCACCCAAGAAGAACTGAGACAGGAGACTTCGGGGCCCCCACAGACTTTTATCCATAGCCTATCCCCACGTCTTCATGCCAAAGGAAGAGGAGAAGAGTATTTTCACCTGCAGTTATATCGTCTAAAGAGGAAAAGAAACGCCACTGGAGACCTGGAAAAGATATATGTTTTTTTGTTTTCTTTTCTCTTTTTTCTCTTTTCTGCCTTCTCCCTACTCCTCTTCCAAATACTATTTTCAGAGTCCCCTGTTAAGACATGAGGGAGGGACTGACTGACTAACATGTTTCCCACTGAGAGTCCATTGGAGTGGGTTTGCATTGGAACTTTTTTACGTCCTATGTTTTTCAAAAACTTCTGGATTTCTGAGTTAAATACTCTCACAGTGTCTTGAAATTTGACAGAATATCAAGAGGAAAATGACAGAGTGAGTTTTAAGAGAATACGAAGCTACTTCTAAAAAAATAGATGTGTGTTCAAAATAGGTTATTACTCCTCTATCAAAAGTAGGGCTCTTCAATTAAAAAGATGTGAGGAAAACAACCATGTAGATTGTACCTTGGTGAATAATGATTTTTCCTAGTCCCATCTAATAGATTTAAAATATTCTATCCTCTTATTCGATCTTGTTTCTCAAATTTGGTTAAGAGAGGAGAGACTTAGAAAGTGGAGAGTAGAGAAGATAGATAAGAATTGCTGTCATATATTTATTGTCATATAGATTGCCACATTCTAAAATTCAGATATGGTGCTTAAGAATGTATGCCATACCTATCTAGAAGAATTCTATTCAGAGAAGAAAATTGTCCTCGCTGAAGGAATAAATCCTTTTTTTCAAAAGATAGTAAGGGAATGAAATGCCCTGATTCACAGCTAAATAATGGGCTTCTGGTTTGCCAGGACATTTTAAAGCTATTTGCTCAAAAGAGTGGGCTCTCTCCATAAATTGCAGGTGATTTGTTAAATAAACGTGGCAGGCCCAGGTCAGGCAGTGGGTGGCGGAGTCTTTCGTGAACACTTTGCTCCACTATTTCTTTTTTTCTTTTCTTTTCTTTTCTTTTTTTTTTTTTTTTTTTTTGAGTTGAAGTCTTATGCCATCGCCCAGGCTGGAGTGCCGTGGCACGCTCATGGCCATCCCAGCCTCGACCTGCTGGGCTCCGGCAATGCTTCCACCTCAGCCTTCCAAGTAGCCGAAACTACAGGCACACACTACCACACCCGGCTAATATTTTGATTTATTGTAGAGACGCGGTCTCACCAAGTTGCCCGGGCTAGTCTCGAACCCACGGGCTCAGGCAATCCATCCATTCGTCTCAGCCTTCCTAAGTGCTAGGATGACAGGCTGAGCCACCGAGCCCGGCCTGCTCCACTGTTTCTGACTTATGCAAAATTCCCAGGGACTGCCCACTAACGTTTAATGGTGAAAGCAAGTACATTTCCCATGTTTCTTTCCTTAGTATCCTCTCTCTCCCTTTCAGTCCCTCCAGAATCTGACAATGATCGCAGACCACACCAACCACGGGTTTATGCAGAGATGAACTGAGCAGCTGTTGATTCCCATCTGGAATATATTTCATGTTTGCCTGCTTGTGGAGCACAGTATTTAAAGGGTGTGGATGGATGAATGATTTTTAAAAAGAAAACTAGGCACAGGCTCTAGGTGAGAGGATCAGGTCCATCTTTGATTTTTTTTTAAAGAGGAATTTTATTATCCTTTCTTTTTCTTGAAAGTAAACTATGCTTAGAAATACGACCTTTATTGTCAAACGCTCATAAAATGCAACCAAACTATGTGTTTGGCTGTAGGCTAGGATAATATATTAAAAGAATGAGTGGAAGGTAGGACTATCTGGGATTCATGAGAATATTCTAGATAATATTCACTAGCAAAACACACAGTAACCTGTATTTTATAATGTCAACCTGGTAGAATAGGTAAATTTAGAAAATAATTTTTAATTTTCGGATTTTCAAAACTTGGACTACGGCAAGACAGATATGTCCTCTGTATACCCAAATTATATTTTTCAAAGATCAAACATCAGAAGGCATTGTTATTTCTAATGTATCTTTTAGTTTTGGATAGAAAACTAAAGCTTCACTATCTATACAGGACTCCTGCTGTAAATGTAATGGGAAAGCCATGTTGGGGGTAAGATTTGCTACCGTTTTACTAAGTCACTTCATGTTCCATGGGAAAAAAGATTGCTCACACTTCCTTAATCCATTAGTAGAAACGTTGACTTTAATATTTTGCCCCCCTCGTCATGAGAACCTAGAGTTGGATTTCATAAGTTGTTTCTGTTTTTGGAAAACAATGAGCATAAAAATCTGCTGTTGAAAGTAATACACAGAAGGTGTGCATTTGAGTTTAGGAAAATCCTCCTACCTTCCCAGTTCCAGAGGGAGAACTGATAAGCTTTACTCTGCAAAAACAGAGTGGGGATACTGAGGGAATGCTGCCTTTTCTCTCCTCTTGAGTTAGCTCATAACACCTGTCCTAATATTCACTGGCCAAACAGAGTCATTTCCACCATATAAACTCAGACAGGTGTGTCCATGGCTCAACAGGTAAATGATAACTGCTCACTGGTGTTGAGGGAGGGAGATGGGAGTATTACCCCACCAAATACCAGTTGAAGAGCACTCTGGTACTGGTCATGCTCCCTTTTCAAGGTTCATAACTACCATGCACCTCGTGAGCCCTATATCTAGGCATGCGAGGGAGGGAAGGCTTCTCCAGGCCAGGCCTCACCTTGGGTTTTTAGAAACAGTTTCCCCATCATATTTTGGCTATCACTTCCCTCTTTCTCTCCCCTCATCCCTGTCTGTCCCACAGAGACGGCCCCAGCAGCCTCATTCTGCAAACTTAACATCTTCAGATAACCTTCCTGAGAAGGAAAGTTATTTGCAAGACTCTGGGCCAAATGACTTGTAGAATAAAGCCATCTGAAGTTATTAATGATGAATCCAGGGAAATAGATGCAATTTTTCCTGGCACAGTCAGCATGTATGTTTCACAACAAATCAAAAAATAATTTTCCATTTGAAAAACAAAACACCCACAAAACGACCGGAATTGTTGAAACATAAAATCTTGGACTTCACATGCTCCTTCAGCAAATACCACTGCTTTAGGGAAATTATAGAAAAGGACCCTTTTACTTACCCCCAGGGATCTCGGCATCCTTTATTAGATTCCCAAACCAAGGACCCTGAGGAATTTCATGTGTGTCCTGAGTCTGTTTTTATTTTTCAGTGACTAGTCATATACTACAGAAGCTCTGTTGTTCATTATTTATAACAGGTCCATATAACAGTCAAACTGGTATTCAAACAGCTACGGGTGTGATACTATGAAGTTCTTTGATATGATTGTATATGCTTAATAACAAAGTTATTTTTCTTATGTGGCTCTACTGTGTTTTGTCTTGACACCCGGTTCTGTGCAATAAGTCTTTTTCCCAGATGAATATAAGGAGATGGAGAGGCATGTTTCTCTTGAGCTTGGAGTCTACATTCTAGGTTGACAACCTCCTGGGGTCTGGGTGTGGTCCAAGCATTTGGGTCTGAATCAAGGTCTGAAGGCCCAGGTACCACTGAGTTTGGGTCTCAGAGGCCAGATTCCCCAGCCGAGATTCCCAGGGTGGGATTTTTCAAACCAAGAACTCTCTAGGGGCTTGTGGGAGATGACTTAGGAACAACCAAAGGAAAGGCCTGGGAGGGTTCTGCATGACCCCCTGCCCCCAGCACTGCACTCAGAGTGACTCCATTTTCAATCAGTTTTCCATTTTGGATTAGAATTCCACATAGGATCTCCTCTGGGGAGCATAGTGGTGCTTGCCCGTAGTTCCAGCTACTTAGGAGGTTGGGACAGGAGGATTGCTTGAGCCCAGGAGTTCGAGATCAGCTTAGGTAACATAGTGAGACCTGTCTCCAAAAATATATTTTAAATGTGTTGCTTTTTCCCAGCAGGGCAGAAACTCCAGAAACCAGTCTGCTTCTCCTTGAATAAAACAAGTTAAAGAAAAAGATTTCCTTTAGGGATAGAAAAAAGTTGACTACCTTAAAAAAAAAAAAAAAAGATAAATAGAGTTGGAGGAAAAATGTTCCATGAGTCCGTAGCTAAAGTCCTCTATGTAAAGATAAAAGGGAAAGAATTTCCATCAATTGAACCGTAAGGGAGGTGGAGTTATATATGAAAAGAGAGGAGGTTTCTTTTAAGGGATTTCAGCCAGCATGAGCAGGGTGCCTACAGTGTCCTGAAGTTAACCTATATTACATCTCATTTCCACTTAGTAGATATTTGTTCGGTGCCTTTTGTCAGCTAGGCACTGTGCTGCACACTACAGACACAACTGGGAGCAAAAGCATTGTAATCCCCATCCTCCTGGGGGTTTTTGGCAAAACAAACAAGGATCTGTCCAGACAAAATAAATTAATCACATAAATACGCAATTACAAACGGCGATAAGCACTGTGGAGGGAAAGCGCTGGATGCTCGAGAGCCAAAGATGGCTCCCTGCCAGCGAGGCCCGCCCTTGGCTCGCCCCCACAATTCCACCCACAGCCACACGAGGCAGCCAACGACCTTCACTCCAGCCACATGAGATCTCACAGCCCCTCACAGGGGGCGGCCTTACAAAGGCGCTGGCTGAAACACCGGACGATGGAAATCGAGGAGACCTCTTCATACCTAATGTTTCCAGCCCTCTTAACTCATTGAACCGGAAGCTGGCTGGACATGTCCCCTCAGGGCCTCTTGACATCCCATCGTGCAGTTGGTCGGTAGCATCACGGTCTCAAATCTCAGCAAAGTTTGAGGCTAGTTTCTTCCCAACCAGGACGCTGATGTTTTGAAGAAGCTTGATGTGCTTTGAAACTCAAAACTTGGAAACGCTCCGGCTCAGCTCTATTGCAAATTTTCATGTCTAGATGCGAGATTATAGGTTTGCCCAGGTGGGAAGCGGCACTCGAGGGCAACCCAGCAAGACACACGGACAACTGCAGCTAGATCACAAGATCTAGGGAACTGGTGGAGGGGTGTCTTCATTTCCAAAGAGTCACAGGCTGGCTGGCTTAAAAAAAACAGAAATGTATTATCTCACAATTCTGGAGGCTAGTCCAAAATCAACGTGTCAGCAAGAGTGGTACCTACTGGAGGTTATTAGGGAGAAACCCTCTCCTGCCTCTGTCTAGTTTCGGGTGGTTGCCCGCAGTCTTGGTATGACTTGTTTCCAACATCACATGTGTCTGTGGCTTCACATGGTGGGTCTCCAGCATGCCCTCTCTAAGTCTTCTGGGTCTCTGTTTTCTTATGAACACCCCCAGTTATTGGATTAGGGGCCACTCTAATTCAGTATGGCCTCATCTCAATTTAGCTAATGACATCTGCCTAAAAACACTTTCCAAATCAGGTCATATTCTGATGCTCCAGTAGACATGATTTTGGGGGAACGCTCTTCAGCCCAGCACAAGAAGGAAATGTTCTCCCTGTCCATTGAATGTTATCACCCTGCTTACTTCCTTTAATAGCATCTTTTTCCAACCTTAAATTCTTATTTGTTCATTTCATCCAACAAAAATGGATCGAGGGTCAGGGATAGGGTAGTAAGTAGCGCAAAGTCCCTTTTTTTTTTTTTTGGAATACACCTCTGGTCCAGGAAGACACACAGATGTGATCAAAGTTCTCCAGAGAAACAGAATCTATATCGTGAGAGGGGGAGAGAGCGAGAAACAGAGATTCATTTAAGAAGTCGGCTCACAGCCGGGCTCGGTGGCTCAGCCTGTAATCCCGTGCCTTTGGGAGGCTGAGGTGAGTGGATTGCCTGAGCCAGCAGGTTCGAGACCCACCTGGGCCACTTGGCAAGACCTCATCTCTACAATAAATCAAAAAAAATTAGCCAGGCGTGGTAGCACGCGCCTGTAGTTCCAGCTACTTGGAAGGCTGAGGCGGAAGGATCGCTGGAGCCCAGCAGGTCGAGGCTGCGGTGGCCGGGAGCGGCCACTGCACTCCAGTCTGGGCGACAGAGCGAGACTCCAACTCAAAAAAAAAAAAAAAAAGAAGTTGGCTCACACAACTATAGAGACGGGAAGTCTAAAATCTTCAGGCGAGGCCAGCAGGCTGGAGACAGGGGAAAGAGTTGATGGTGTAGTTCAAGTCCAAAGGCAGTCTGCTAGCAGAAATCCTCCGAGATGGAGAAGGTCAGTGTTTTTCTCTGAGGTCCTCAACTGATTGCATGAGTCTCATCCACATTATGGAGGGGAATGTGCCTTTATCCAAAGTCTAAATTAAATGTGAATCTCATCTGAAAATACATTCACAAAAACATAGAGCATTTGACCAAATAGTCAGGTAACGTGGCCTAGCCAAGTTGACAGGAAAAGAAACCATCACAATATGGATCAGTGTTAAAAATATGGGCAAAAACCAAGGAAGGCAGAGGAATTAAGAGCAATGGAAGATGGAAGTATCTGCTTTAAGTGGGATCTTCTAGAAAGGCCTCACCAACAAAGGGTGTTATATGAGCAGAGACCTGAACAAAAGGAGAAATGAGCTATGTGGAAGTTGGCGGGAGAAAATGACCCACACAGAGATTTTAACAAGACTCTGAGATGGACTTTGGTGGTCATTGGTGTGACTGGAACAGAATAAGCAAGGGAAGGGAGAATAGGAAATGCCTTGGAGAGGCAGCCAGAGGCTAGGCAGGGCCTTAAGGCCCTGAATAAGAACTCTGCATTTCCCAATGGACCCATGGAGCTTTTTGCGGGGAGGGGGGAGGTTGGAGTCTCACTCCGTCGCCCAGGCTGGAGTGCAGTGACACGCTCACAGCCATCCCAGCGTCGACCTGCTGGGCTCAGGAGATCCTTCCGCCTCAGCCTTCCAAGTAGCCAGAACTACAGGTGCACACGACCACGCCCGGCTAATTTTTGGATGTATTGTAGAGATGAGGTCTCGCCAAGTTGCCCAGGCGGTTCTCGAACCCCTGGGCTCAGGAAATCCCCATGGAGCATTTTTGAAGGGACAGAGGTGGAAGCGGAAAATCCATTAGGAGATTATTGAAGCCATGTGCGGTCATGAACCATGTGACATTTTGGTCAACAGTAGTCTTGTAAGGTTATAATGGAGCTAGAAATGTCATATCTCCTAGTGATGCCATAGACATCATAGCATTCATCATAGTGAAACTTTTTAATAAATTTACTGTAATATATGTATGCAGTGTTTATAAAATCTATAATAGTGTACAGTAATGCTCCAGACCTTCACATTCATTCAACTCTCACAGACTCAGAGAAACTCCTCGTCCTGAAAAACTCCATTCATAGCAAGTACCCTAGGCAGATGTACCATTTTTTATCTTCTATACCATATTTTTACTGTACCTTTTCTATGTTTAAATGTTTTTAGCTACACAAATACTTAACAATATGGTACAACTGCCTAAAGTATTCAGTTCAGTAACATCCTGTACAGGTTTGTAGCCCAGAAGCCATAGGCTATACCATATGGCCTAGGTGTGTAGTAGGCTACAGCATTTAGGTTTGTGTTAGTACGCTCCATGATGTTCACACAACAGTGAAATCTCCTAAGGACGCATTTCTCAGAGTGTATCCCTACCATTAAGTGACATATGACTATACTTGTTTGTTGACTGACTGTCTGTCACTATGAGAACTTGCTACTGGCTTGTTTATCTACTTCTTTGCCAGACTAGAAACTCCTCGGGAGCAGGAATAAAATTTCTGTCATTGTACTCTATTTCCAGCATCTGCTACGATATCCAGTATATAGTAGCAGTTGAACAAATATTTTTATAGTAAACTTGATGCAACTAATGCATTTCATTTTCACAAAAATCTCATAAAGTAGGTACTTTTACTACGCTCAGTGTATATGTATCTTGAGAGGTAAGATAACTCACCCGAGGTCACAAAACTAAAACGTTCATAACACACAGAAGTGTATCTCAGAACAAACATGAATTCGTTGTGTTGGTTTAATCACAGAGGATAAACATAGCACAGACAGACCCCCATATTCTCTCCCCACTTTAGAATCACGCACAGTGTTGTGCAAGGGTCAATTGTACTTAGTAGTAGAAATGGATAACTGATAGTCAAGACTCAAAAAGAGAGCTATAACGTTAAATAACACATTATCTAATAAAAGGAAACATGCTATTGTTAAAGAAGGCCTTTTTTTCTAGATGGAATATACCAAATAAGTCCTCATTAAATATCCATTGATCAACATACATTTCTTATAAAGCTTCACGCTAAAAGTTGGAGAAAGTAAGAAGGTCATGTCTTAGTTCAGGTGTCTTTGCACAGGAGTTAAATCAATGAGCTGCAGGCATTGATCTGATCAAGAATAAAGCATAGACTGCCTTGATCCATAAATGACTAGCTATATTGTAAGATCTGTTTTTAAATGTTTTTGGCAATGACCTGCTGGAAAACACACATATTTTACACAGTGATCCAACACTCACCAAATACATATATTTGAAACAGATGTTTCACAATATTTACTCTTACTACATAGGACGCTCTCTCATATTTTGTCTATACAGTTTCTTTTTTATTTTTATCCTGGTCACAACTACTAATTTGGCTCCATGACTGACTTCCTAACCCGGTTTGAAAACCAGTTGGTTAGACCAGTGCTTCTCAAACATCAATGTGCATATGAATCATCTAAGGACTTAATAACAATGAAGATTCCAATTCAGGGACCTGAAATTTGCATCCTACCAAGCTCCCAGGTAATGTCCATGCTGCCGTTCCAGGGACCAGACTGTGAGAGCAAAAGCACTTCTCTCTCAAGAAAGAATATATGTCCTCTGGACTTTAGACCACAGTAGGAGAAAATTAATTTAGAACTGTGACAAGAGTCAGGAATTCACATCTGGCTATTGTATCTCAATTATTCAATCCCTTGTGTCTGTCATTTTTTTTAAACCTGGTATCCCTGGGAAATGGCACATCTTCAGATGCCAACAAAACTTACCTCTCCATCAACATTTGAGCAGGAGTCAAGTGGACAGCCACCTGAAGGGGAAAGATGTCAGAGGAGAAAGAAGCCTCTGGTTAGGGAAAGCGGGAGAGTCACAAAGCAAGATTTCCCCTTATTGGCTCCCCCACATGGGCCCTGGCCTGGCCACAAGTTGCTAATATTTTGGAGGCTGGTTCCCAGAGACAGGAGGGCAGAGATGAAGTCCACACAGCACGTTGGCCCAGGGAAGCCGGACTCACCAACTGTTCCCACACGGTGTCACTTTGACCGGCATTCCCTGGCGGACACCTGATTTTCGTCCATTCTGGCAAGGTGACAACTTGCGTTCTGACTTCCCACTTCTCCCCTGGTCTGTTTTTTGTGACTTTTTTTTTTTTTATCCCCTTCCAACCACACTGGGAATGGGAGCCGGGTGGGAAAATGATTAAACCAGAAGGAAAGTTGTATCCATGGAGTCATGTTTTGCTTTATTCATAGTTTTTGTGATATATGAGGACAGAACAGTTTCCAAAGTCAAGTTTTGTTGTTTTTTGTTTTAAATTATTTTTAAACTGTAACCCATGGGCGTTCTTGGCTCTGTCTCCCGCACAGAAACGTAATGTTCTAGACCTGCCCTGACTCATCGTGGTCGTGGCTGTAGACCTGTTTACCACCAGTGCTCTAGAGATAACACACAGCATCTGACTGCCACCACGCCGTGCAACCAAAGGACCATGTAATGTGGAAGGAATACTTCTCCATATGCTGGCAGTATTATTTATTTACCATTCAGTAGAAATCTCAGCCAAAGCCAGCGGGTCCTATGTGCGACAGGAAAGAGACATATGCGGGTAATTTACCTCGTGAAAAAAAATTCTGGAAAAGAGAAGAGTGCCACAAATTGAATTAGGCTCAGATTATTCAGAAAGGAAATAACAGCTGGAAAACATTTCAAAAAGAGGTCCCTTCAAAAAAGCGTTCCAAGAACAGCAGCCAAATACATTTTTTTTTTCTTTCAGGGCTTATGCTCTGTCGACTGCTGAGATCCAGTGCCACCAGCCAGATTGACATATGCTTTGGATATAAATATTCACACTAGGTGAGATGAAAGCCTTTGAGTTGATAAGATTTGACTTGTAGGCTCCAAATAAATGAAACGAGCCCCACTTCTTGGCTTTCCCAACAACACAGGCACCTTTCTACCAAGGATAAAATCGGTGATGTGTGTTGAGGAAGAACTTTCTCTGATCGAGTCTGCTGAGGAATCAATCTTTCCTTGATTACTGGATTTCAAGACCCACCTTGGTGGCTCATCCATGGTCAGATGGACCTTGAGGGCTACTGCCATGTGGCACCCCTCTCCCCCTACACACACACACATGCACACACACACACACACACACACACACACACACACACACACCTATTTTGCAGAGATACCCTTGGACATTTCAGTTCCCTTCTTGCCTTTTGCTTGATTCCAAAAGTCCCCAGTGAAGCCAGGAAATCTAATTACTGTTCTCAGAAGAGAGTTGCCCTGGGGTCCTTTAGGGCTAAAGGAGTGGGGTGGGGCATCCCAGCTGCATGGAAGGGGACGGAAGGGTCTGGTTGCAACTGACAGCCTAAAATATCAATCTTCCCTGTGTGTCTGCCTCAAGGCTGAAATTCTCACTATGTAACTCAGTTCCCTTCTTAAGGACCATTCATTCAGGCTACCTGAACCAGGTATGTGGAGAAGTTAGTCACTTAACTCCATATTAAGAACCAAACAAAGCAGTTTTGAGGGAATATACAAGATAAAATGCAGAGGAAACCCCAGAATCAGTCCTAGAGCTAAACTTGGGGATAGCTAGTTTCCAGGGAAGAGGGTGGAATGGTAAGGCAAGCCAAGACAGCAAGCCTTGAGCTTTGTGATCAGATGTACCTTTTCTTCCAGTACCGTGAATGGTCCATCATTGTGGATCTGGGGGTTTCTGTGTTACTTGCATTACTAACTGGGGGAGGCTTATACTAGGGAACTTGAAGAAATGAATTCCACCTAACTTGGAACAGTTTGGGTCAGGGCTATGTCCAGGTAGGAGTTATACCAGGGGCTTCTCCATCTCCTCCTCCTTTCTTAGCTAAAGATAGGATCCTTGCTTTCTCTCAAATAAATCTGGAAGATTTATTTGTAGGTAACTGTGGCAATATGTCTCCCATCTTTAGTCATAAACTACTTAAGGACAGAAGCTGGCTTAATCATCTTCATAGCTTCTGGGAAACGTAAAATAGTACTTAGTACACATTTAGAGCTCAAAAATGTTAACAGGAAGCAAACCGTTGCTAAGGACACAGCTAGTAGTGGCCCCCAATTACGTTTAATTATTCAATACATATGTATCGAATGCCTCCTGTGTGACAGATGCTGGTCAGTAATGAAGATATCGTTGACATCAAGACCTTCCCCGATCCCTGTCTTTGTGGGATTATAGTCAGTGAATGAAGTTGCAGACCGGAGTCAGGACATATTGAAGCCCGATCACCTTTTATTTCTTTTCTTTTTTTTTTTTTTGAGTTGGAGTCTCACTCTGTCGCCCAGACTGGAGTGCAGTGGCTGCTCCTGGCCACCATAGCCTCAACCTGCTGGGCTCCGACGATCCTTCCGCTCAGCCTTCCAAGTAGCTGGAACTACAGACACGCGCTACCACGCCCGGCTAATTTTTTTTAAATTTATCGTAGAGATGAGGTCTCGCCAAGTTGCCCAGGCAGGTCTTGAACCCACGGGCTCAGGCAATCCACTCACCTCAGCCTCCCAAAGCGAGGGATTACAGGCTGAGCCACCGAGCCCAGCACCTTTTATGTCTTTATTTTGCAATTTGAAACTGGATTCTTCGTCCTCAGAAATGCCACCTGACTTTCACTCCTTTTAAGGGTGGCATGGCCTCTAACATGCTTCTCATCCTCGTCCCCCTTCTGCACTTAGTATTTACAGATACGTGGGTTTTGCAGCCTGCCAGGACTTTTCAGGAAATGAGATTTTCCTATTGAAGCAAAATTGTGTTTTAGAACAAAAGCTGAGAGCAGAATGCACTGGGAACCCACACGTTCTAAAGCAAGCATCACTGGATGGTTTGAGAGCAGCCATCTCCCCCCTACCCTGGGGTTAGTGAACAGCTCCTGTTCAGAACCGTGCCTCTCCCACTACCCCCCACCTGACCCCAGGCTGTGGGTGAAGAGGGCTGGGAGAGGGAGATGTAGACAGCCTCATAGACTATACAGTATTCTAGACAGCAAGTTTGTCCTACTCACGAGGGAGACAGTGTTACCCATCCCTAAAAAGGATAGTCATAACAATTTGGAGTGCTTTAAGAATGGAAGAGAGCAGTGTGTTCTCTGGCTGGATGTGTGCTGAGCGGCAGAAATCATAGGTCCACATTGTTTGCCCCTGGAGCAAGTCATGCCACAAGCATTCCTGGGAGGAAGACCCAGGAGCTTCCGGGTATGGTTTTCCCTCCTTTTCACTAGATAGATCGTCCCCTGTCATGGGGGAAGGAGAGAGGGTTGCTTGGCATGTGTTCCCTGAAGAGCGGGAACATTCTGATCCGTAGAGACTAACACCTGCTCCAACGTAGTCAGAGGCCTGGTGGGAGTAGGGTTTGAAGGGATTGTAGATGACTACCCTGGGAAGAGGATGGGAAAGCCACCCACCCCCAGCTGTGTGCAAGAGGACCACGTGTGTGAAAGAACACAGAGGTGAGAGGAGGGGAGAAACACAGTGCCAGGGAACCTTCCTCACTCTGACAGGTGGGCAACTACCAAAGCGAGTCCTTTACGTCCTGCTTCTCTCCATCATTCCAGGAGTTTGAATCAGCGGAGGCTCAGACCCAGACCCCTGCCTCCCTCCAAACAAGCAGGCCAGCCAGGCTTGGTGGCTCAGCCTGTAATCCCAGCACTTTGGGAGGCTGAGGCGAGTGGATTGCCTGAGCCCGCGGGTTTGAGACCCACCTGGGCAACTTGGCAAGACCTCGTCTCTACAATAAATCAAAAATGAGCCAGGTGTCGTAGCGCACGCCTGTAGTTCCGGTTAGTTGGAAGACTAAGGCAAAAGGATCACCGGAGCCCAGCAGGTCGAGGCTGCAGTGACCTGGAGCATGCCACTGCACTCCAGTCCGGGCGACAGAGTGAGACTCCAACTCAAAAAAAAAAAACAGGCCCATAGCCCTAGCCTCCACTGGGGTTGGAAGCAGGAGAGAGCCAAGCTTTAAATCAAATTCAAGGTTCAAGATTTTTTTTAATGAACAAGACTCTTAAATCCCAAAAGTGCCTAGAAAATAAGAATCGGATCAGGATTTCACAAAAGGAGCCACAGACAAAAGGAGAGGGGGGATTCAACAAAAGTTAAAAGCCAATTTTACCCCCAACTGATTTGGACTTTTCAGTAAACTAGTCAGAGAGGAGATACGTTTTTAACCAGTACTTTCAAGTTCACCCTATAGTTACTTGGGGATGTACTTCAATTATTTTATTTATCCATGAAAATTGTCTTTTTTTATCTTTTAAGTCTGCATGAATTCAATGCAACTGCCCACAAAACTGTGGATCTGCAAGTTGAGATGTGTTTCTTTGTTTTCTTAAGATACAGTATCCTATCGCCATTAGCACCATCAGTCAGAGATCTGCACGCTGTTTTCAGAAGAAAGACGTCTCTGCTGTAACCATTCTGGCATTTTGCAACTAATGTTACCTTAGGGACTGCATGTGAGAAAATCCAGACATAGGCAAAGACCTCCTCCAAATGCCAGGGGAAAGTGAAAAATGAAAGATGTTCATGGCAAACCCAGTGTCGGGGTCATCTGGTTTCCAAATGGGAAGGAAAAACACATGTATGTGTGGACTGATCTGCAAAGATTCACAATTCTTTGACCTCAGGACAATAACCAAATTATGCTCTTGCCATTGGAGACGTGCAAATATCTCCATAATTATTCTTTTTTTCTTTTTTTTTTTTGAGTTGGAATCTCACTCTGTCACCCAGACTGGAGTGCAGTGGCACGCTCCCGGCCACTGCAGCCTCAACCTGCTGGGCTCCGGCGACCCTTCCAAGTAGCTGGAACTACAGGCATGCGCTACCACGCCCAGCTAATTTATTTATTTATTTACTGTAGAGACGAGGTCTCACCAAGTTGCCCGGGCGGGTCTCGAACCCGCAGGCTCAGGCAATCCACTCACCTCGGCCTCCCAAAGTGCTGGGATTACAGGCTGAGCCACCGAGCCCAGCCTCCATAATTATTCTTAATTGAGGTCACTCATTTGGGGGCAGGTGGATAGAGAAGTGGGAAGAAAAAAAAAGCAAAATGATTATTTTGGCCAGTTTTATCAAATTCTTATTTGTGAGTTTGTGGAGGTCAGTTTATGACACCATTAAAACACTTTATATGTATTTTATGGTCTTAAATAATATTTTAAAAATAAGTATTTGAAATTGTAGCATTTCTGGCCAGGCATGGTGGCTCATGCCTATAATCCCAACACCTTGGGAGGCCGAGGCAGGAGGATTGCTTGAGTCCGGGAATTCAAGACCAGCCTGGGCAACATAGTGAGAACTCGTCTCTGAAAAAAAAAAAAAAAAATTAGCGGGGTATGGTGGTGTGAGCCTGTAGTTCCAGTTACTTGGGAGCCTGAGACAGAAGCTTCACCTGAGCCAAGGAGATTGATGCTAGAGTGAGCCATGATTATGCCATTGCACTCCAGCCTGACTGACAGAGTGAGACTCCAACTCAAAAAAAAAAAGTAGTGAGTATTTTGCATGGTATCTGTAAAATAATCCTATGAGATAGGAGAAATGACTGGGAACATAGATAAAACAATGCATTATGTATATTGATAATTGTGAAAACTAAGTAGTGAGCATATGGATATTATTGCCATGGTCTGAGTGTTTGTGTCCCCCAAAATTCATATGTTGAAATTCTTTTTTTTTTTTTTGAGTTGGAGTCTCACTCTGTCACCCAGACTGGAGGGCAGTGGCATGCTCCCGGCCACCGCAGCCTCGACCTGCTGGGCTCTGGCGATCCTTCCGCCTCAGCCTTCCAAGTAGCTGGAACTACAGGCATGCGCTACCACACCCGGCTAATTTTTTTGATTTATTGTAGAGATGAGGTCTCGCCAAGTTGCCCAGGCAGTTCTGGAACCCGCAGGCTCAGGCAATCCACTCACCGCAGCCTCCCAAATCACGGGATTACAGGCTGAGCCACCGAGCCCGGCTCATCTGTTGAAATTCTAACCTCCAAGAAGACAGTACTAGGAGGTGGGGCCTTTGGGAAATGGTAAAGTCATTAGGGTAGAGCCCTCATGGGAATGGGGACCATTATAAAAGAGATCCTAAGGAACCTTGCCCATTTCATCCTGTGAGGACACAGTAAGTAGGCACATC
>CAUYQG010144439.1:0-29791 GCA_963574415.1 Tarsius wallacei | reverse complement strand
CCTAGATGGTGGCAGGGTTTGGACTCGGGCTTTTATATGTTTTGTTACTGTCCAGGGTCACTGGCGGAGGAGTGTCTGGCTGTGGAAATTCAGACTAAAGAGGCAGCAGGCTCTGCAGCCAACCTTCAGAAGCTTGGGGATGCTAGTTTCCGGCTTACTTCCCCCTTCCCAGGGTCTCCCGCGCGCCTGAGAGCGCAGCCGCCGCCCAAACACAAGATGATCGGGGCAGCTTCGCAGTCGGCGTAAAGCCACAGCCAGGATTTAAGATGGCAGTGAAACAGTGGGCGAGGGCCCGGAGAGCGTGAGAAATATGCCCAAAAGAAAAATGGCGTCCACGCCTACTTTCGCCACCTTCGAGGCGGGCCCTAAACAAACATGGCGGCAGAGGCAAGCATTTAAGGTTGGAACCGCGGTGAATATGATTGGCAGATGGCAAACCACGGTTGCCCGCGGTGCTAGATCGCCGGTGGTCGGAAGAAAACACCGCATTTTTGTAGCATGTTTTCTTGCCACTGGAAAATTTTCAGCACAAGGATGGAAGAACAGGTTGGAGTGTAAAAGGTGACTTTCACAATTCCGGATCACTTTAATTAAAATTGCCATGTTTAAACGTTACGTCCTTTTTTTTTTACTTATAGGAGAATAAAAGTTTTTTTCCCCCTAGAATCAAAAAGTAAGAAGAGGAGATGACGTGGAAATTATCTAAGGTGTAAAGAGCACTGAGTTAAAAAAAAAATAAAATAAAACACACACACCCTAACAGCTTCCCCTTAAGCCCTCATAGGCAGAACTGAGGGCAGCGGTCTTAGTTGCAGGCAACTATCATTGCGCATGTCCGTTCTCAATCCAATCCAGGTAAATTATGGCGGTGTAATCCATTTCTCCTGGTTTTTGAGGCAGCCCCGTAGAGAGGTGGGGTATTGGCGCTGAGCGATAGAATCGAGCGCTTTGTGGTCAAATCACGGAGGCCGAAGAGCCAGAAACGGCGGACTTTCTCATTCCTTCAGTAAATACATTTTAAGCGCGCCCCAAAAGGCAGAAGCTGTGCCTTTTTGACACTGCTATTTAAATGTTACTTTCAATTTTTCATTTCAGCCATCTGCCAAGATAGACGTAGCAGGAACGCTGCCCCCCCTTCCCTCCTGCGACTGCGACCGCTTGGGTGGACTGAACTTCACCCAAAACCCGGAGAAGTGGATTCCGAACGGGTTCGACGCCGACCGCAGAGCTGCGCATGCTCCATGCCCCTACGCGGGACGTAAGTTGCCCGGAATCGACGGCGGCAGCGGCGGGCGGTTCGGCCTCTGCGGCCTGCTGGGGGCGGCGGCTGCCTGGGGAGGTGCGGCGGCTGGTGGGCAGGTGAGAACGCTGGAACCTCCGGTGGAGAAGCCAGCTTTCTGTCCGGCCGAAGAGAGGGGAAGGGGCTTGTAGTTATCTCCCGCCTTTCCCCCTCCCGGAGGTCGCCGGCGTCCTCACTGAAGGATATTTGGGGGCGGGGACCTGCAGGAGGCCAGAGACCTACCTGTGACCTAGCGTGGGGCGGTAAGCGCTTGCCGCTGGAACGGAGGTCGCCCGGGACCGTGGGTACGGCGGGGAGAGTAGCGTGCCCTCCCGTGGAGCGGGTGGGCCGAGGGCCCTGCGCCGCCACCTGTGGCTTCTTGGTCGCTGCCCCTCCCCGGGAGGGACGCCGCACGCCGAGTCCGTCTGGAAGGAGGGTGCGGGGAGGCGGGGTCGCCCGCCGGGGATCCGGGCGTCTGGCTCGCAGCACGGCTCGGCCCTGCCACCTGTGAGTGGAGAGACGGGGCCCGTGACGTTCGAGGGATGACCTCCCGGGGTCACGTCCATCTTCCTCCCAGGTGGTATCCTGCCCAGAACTTGTCGCTGTCTCGGAGGCTCTCAGGTTGACAGTTTCATGCATTCGTCGGCATCATCAGATTATACATTAACGCCTATATATACACACACACACACATACACATATATACGTGTATATATACGCACGTGTGTGTGTAGAAACATGGCGGAATGTCTTTCATTCCTAAGGGATCAGGGAGGCACATCACAGCATTCACCACCAAAGTAGGACTTTGAAGAAGGGCTGGAGAATAATGGGAGAAGGAGAGGGAAGAAATGTCAGATGAGTGCTCAGAGAAAGCGTTCTGAGGAGGTGACATCTGTACCAGAGCTGAAGCATATATGCATATGGTGCACATTTTAAGAGATGTTATCTGTTTTTGCTTTTCAAAGTTGAATTGAATTATAGTAGCAATGAGTAGTATGAAGTTCGCTCAACCGTGCTTCCCTCATTTTCTTTGTCCTGCCTATTGCATGGAGATGCTAGCATTCATTTGATTAATATCATCTTTTGAGTGGGTCATACTTAAAATGTGTATTTTTTTGGCACCCCTGTATATATACTTATATGTATTATTTTATATATACATACATACATGTGGTGACGAGTTTGTACATACAGCAGTGACCAAGACAGGCAGGGTTCCAACTATATGGAGCATATATGCCAGTCATGGGGAAAGAAACATTAATCAAGTATAGGCTGAATATGGTGGCTCATGCCTGTAATCCATCAGTTTGGGAGGCCAAGGTGGTAGGATCACTTGAGGCCAAGTGTTCGAGACCAGCCTGGGCAACATAGTGATACTCCATCTCTATATTTTCCTAAAAAGTTAAATAGAAAATAAGCAAGCATAGTCAACTTTCCCTATCTGGGAGTTCCACAACTGTGTATTCCACCAACCACGGGTGGAAAATATTCTGAAAAGAAAAAAAAATGGACAGTTTCATCTGTACTGAACAAGTAGACTTTTTTCTTGTGATTATTTGCTGAATAATACAGTATAACAGTTATTTACATAACATTTATACGGCATTAGGTATTATAAGTGATCTAGAGATTAAAATATACAGGAGGATGTGCATAGGTTACATGCAAATACTACACACCATTTTATATAAGGGACTTGAGCTTCTGGCATCCTCTAGAGGCCCCTTGAACCAAACCTCCACAGGTGCCCAGGGATACCTTTATGCTGACGATGAACAATGTGTTTCTAGTTTGTCCTAGGTTTCCTGGGAAGCAGACTCTGAAGAGATTTGGGGGCAGGACATTCATCAGAGAGGACTTTTGGATCACTATCAAGGAAGAAAGCAAACAAGGTTAGTCAGGTAGAAAAAGCTGAGCCATGGTCAGTCCCAAGAAAGGCCTCTACCAGCCATGGGAACTCTGGTGCTAGGTTGGCCTTTCAAAGTTGAGGAAAGGCTGGGCTTTTGTACTCCTGCATTGATCAGCCATTGGATGCCTGCTGCCCCGAAAGGGTCATAGCTTTAGCCAAGTGGATCCTGGAGGGGAGCTGGCAGCTGAGGGCTGCCTCAACACTCCCAGGAGCTGGGGAAAAAATTTTTCATTTCTAAGGGATCGGGGAGGCACATCACAGCATTCACCACCAAGGTAGGGCTTTGAAGAAGGACTAGAGAATAATGGGGGAGGGAGAGGGAAAAATCCTCAGATGAATACTCAGAGAAAAGCTTCTAAGGAGGTGACATCTGAACCAGACCTGAGGCACAAGAAGAAGCTGCCCTGTGTGGAACAAAAGGAGCAAGATTCTCTACTCGTGCTTTGCCCTTGGAATACAGCGAAGAAACAAAACAAGTGGCTGCTATCTTCTGCTAAAGTGGGTGGCAGTCACTGGTTTTTATAGATCTTGACTCCCTGCTGTAACTAAAGATGGAGTAAGTAAAATTGGATCGGGACTAATTCAGAGGAAGATAGAGGAGAAAACCAGAAGTAGGGTTTTGAAAAACTTGTTAAAGACTTTTAAGCTATGTAGGGTTTTGTGAGTGTCTGCTCCTATGTAGCACTGAATCTTGTCTTATTAGGATTGTCCCTTTCTCTTCCCAAACCTGTGTTCTTTCCCATCTTATCGTCCCTCTCCTGAGCCTAATAGTCTTGCTGGTGTTTATAGACACTAAGTAAGCATTTGAATAAAATTAAAGTCACATATATTTGAAATGAAAAATTGATAAACCCCAAATGATATGAACGCTGAAGACATGACTATTTGGATTTGTCTTTACAATATTTTGTAGTTTTATAAGTTATAACACAAGTCATAATACTTGATGATGATATATAGCTGCTTTGAACAACTAGGAGTCTCCAGTGGTGCCTATTTCTATATATGATTTGTATTAAAAATAATATACTTCCAATAATAATAATTGCTGTTATATATTAAAATGCTTCCTGCATACTAGGCTCTGTACTAAGCTATGAACATATATGGTAATCTTCATAATGTGACCCCCTATTACAGATAACGATATGGCGGCAGAAGAGAAGTAATTTGTTTAAGATCATAACTAATGTGTAATGGAGATTAGAACTTGATTCCCATCATTACTCAAAGCTTTTGCTTTTAGATAACCGACAACATTTCTGAAAATAAAAACCAAATCTCAGTCATACTAGGACTCCTACGTTTAATCACTTGGCAACTCTAGCTTTATTAACTGTTATCAGAAAAACATGGAATTATTCACCCTGTGTTTCCTGCTTTGCTCTGTATCTTAGTTTTCCAATTTCCTTCACAGCTTTCCTGACTCTCACTAGAGGACCTTGACAGCTGTCTGTCCTATGACATCATAGAATCTGATTACCGGATTCACCCTGCGTTGATAAAAATATCCCCCAAAGACCTAAAATCTCTTTCTTGAGAATCTGGGCATTCATATTTAATTAACAAACTGCTCAGAGAAGTAGGGTCTCCTCTATTGGGACCACTTCCCTTAGTCTGGGGCATTCATTCCATTCCTCTCTTGTTCTTGGTACTCCATGTTAACTCCAGTAATGATTTTTACCCTTTGAAATAATCAGAATATGAATAGCTAACAATCATTGAGCCCAGACTAACTGCCAAGTATTGTGCTAACTGCACAACAGGCTTGTGACACCGAGTTCATTATTCTAATTTTACAGAAGATAGAACTGAGGCATAGTAAGATACGGAGCCACACAGCCAGTGGTAAGGTGGAGATTCAAAGCCAGGCAGTGTGATTCCACAGCTCATCCTTTAATGACAATGCAGTCTTTCTAAAGTGATTTACAGCGCTTGACTTTCTGAAAACTGGAATTAGAGTGTGGTGGGTTTTTTCTGTTGTGCTAAGAAAATTAGATTTTACACTCTAGTCCCAAATGTCACTAAAGTCTTCTAAGCAAAGCAGGAACACAGCCAGATTTGTTTTTTGTTTTCTGCTTTTTTTTTTTTAATCTTTTTTCAAGATGACTGTTTAAAGAGTATAGAGAATGAATTAGTAGGGAATAGACTGAAACTGATTCTCAGACTTTATCTTCAGAGTCACCTCTGAACTGTTTAAAACAGATTACTGAATCCCACCCTAGAATTTCTGATGCAGTAGGTCAGGAACAGCCTGAGAATTGGCATTTCTAATAAGCTACCAAGTGATGCTAAATGGCACTGTTGAGGGGACCACATTTTTTTTGTTTTGTTTTGTTTTTTTGAGTTGGAGTCTCACTCTGTCACCCAGACTGGAGTGCAGTGGCCACTTCCAGTCACTGCAGCCTCGACCTGCTGGGCTCTGGTGATCCTTCCGCCTCAGCCTTCCAAGTAGCTGGATCTATAGGCGCATGCTACCACGCCCAGCTAATTTTTGATTTATTGTAGAGATGAGGTCTCGCCAAGTTGCCCAGGCAGGTCTCGAACCCGCGGGCTCAGGCAGTCCACTCATCTCAGCCTCCCAAAGCGCGGGATTACAGGCTGAGCCACTGAGCCCGGCTAGAGGGGACCACATTTTGAGAACCACTGGACTAGAAGCAAGGAGGTCACATGAGAGGGCGTGATGGTCTGAACTGTGGCCTTGGAGAGAGGTTATATAAAATAAATGCTCATGTCAGCAGGATGTGGGTACTGAGTTGATGAGGAGCGTGAGGAAAAGGGCAGAGTTCACTACAGCCAGATTTCTGAAGTAAATTGCTTAGTAGATAAAAGTGTTTTCTGAAAAAAACAAACAGGAAATCCAGGTGGAACAGCAGTTTGGGAAGGGAAGGATTTGTTTTTATACAGTATCAGATGAGTTTAGACTATTTGTGGATAGAGGGGTCAGATGTGAACAGTAGCAGTGGAATTTGTAGGTGTAAGCTGGAGATGGTAAAGCCATAGTGGATACTTAAAATAGAAGCTTTGGGTATGAGTGAGGCTATCCAGGAAACAAAGACTACCGAGGATGAATAGATGAATGGAAGCCAAGCAGCTATTAAAGGAGAATGAGAAGGAACAGAGTTTCAAGAACATACCAAAATGCTTCAGAGAGATTCAGTAAGGGGAAAGATTGGTGACCTTTATAGGCAGATTAGTTTCCATAGAGAAAGGAACAAAAGCAGACTACTTGGTTTTGAAGATGGAATGAGAAGTAACTCTAGAAAAAGATGCATAAGTGAAAGGAATGAGATTGTACAATACCTGGAAGGGAGATTGGTAAAGGGCAGTTGTCTTAGGAAATTCGTTTTTGGCTTTTTGAATGGAGAAAAATGATCATGGTTACCCAGAGGAGGAAGACCCAGAAGAGTGGGAGGTTGGAGATAGAAGAGGGGATGATGGAGTTAGAGCCCTGGAGACACAGGAGAAAGTGGGACTGGAGCATAGGTAACAGGAATGCCAGTTTTTCCTCTGAGATAGCAGGGAAGGAGGTTAAGATGGGAGCCGGAATGCACAGGCTTTTCTTGTGGGGACAGGAATTCGAATTCTTGATACCCAATAGCCATCATGTCCTCTGGCCAGTAGTTATCTGCAGAAATGAAGGTGGAACATAACCTTGAAAATGATGGATAGAAATTGGCCTTTTAGGGATTCAGAACAGGCTAGCATAAAGGCCCCATAAACTAGACATTTGATCTGGCAATCTGCATGAACCTACCCCCTTCCCCACCCAATCACCAGCATCAAAGGCAGCCAGGGTATAAAAACAGTGAAAGGAGATGAGGGGCTCTCAGCTACAATAAAGAAAATTAGGATAAAAACACCGTACAGCGTTTTTGATAGACCACAGCCTACAAGTAGGCTGGTTGTTATTTCTCGTTAGTTATCCATTGCTCACTTTATATTTTGGACTTCTTATTAGTGAAAATCCCATATAAGACTCAAGATGCTTTCAGTATATTTTTATTGATTAATAAACTCACAGTAATGGGCAAGGAAAATGGCAAAGACCACAAAATTCTTTCATGTAACTGTCTTGACCTTCACTGTTCTCTAACTACGGATCTACTCCTGACTTGGCTGTGCTGTCAGCAGCCCTGCTACTGGGTGCAGGTGAAGCTGACCTTTTGGTGGGGGAGGTGGTAGGACTTCACAGAATGGAAACATTCGTTGGTCAAGAGTTGACAGGTCATGTTTTCAGAGTGTGTGTTTTTACGAAACCAGAGAAGTCCCACAAAACTGATGTTATTTTAGGTGATACAGAGTTGGAAAAGAAAAAAAAGGAAAACTGTTGTTTCTTTTTAACTTGTCAGTCAGTTGAATGGGCACAGTTGAAGACAGTGTGCAGTCCTTTCTAACAAGTATACAAGGCTGGGTGCAGTAGCTCAAGCCTGTAATCCCAGCACTTTGGGAGGCCGAGGCGAGAAGATTGCCTGAGCTCAGGACTTCAAGACCACCCTGGGCAATTTGTTGAGACCTCGTCTCTATAATAAATTAAAAAATTAGCCAGGTGTGGTAACGCAGTCCTGTAGTTTCAGCTACTTGGAAGGCTGAGGCGGAAGGCTCGCCTGAGCCCAGAAAGTCGAGTCTGCGGTGGCCATTAGTGTGCCACTGTACTCCGCCTGGGCGAGAGAGTAGGACTCCACCTCAAAAAAAAAAAAAAAAGTATACAAAAATGCCAAAATTCAAAGTGCTACAATAAAAAAAATTGGGATAAAAAGAACTTTTTTGTGGTTGTTGAGTCAGAGTTTTACTCTCACCCAGGTTGGAGTACAGTGGCACAATCACGGCTCACTACAGCCTTGACTCCTAGGCTCAGGCAGTCTTTCCCTTCAGCCTCCTGAGTAGCTGGGACTACTGGTGTGTGCCACCATGACTGGGTAATTTGTAAATTTTTTTTGTAGAAACAAGGTCTCACTATGTTGCCCGGGCTGCTCTTGATATCCTGGGCTCAAGTGGGCCTCCCAAAGTGCTGGGGATTACAGGCGTTAGCCACCATGCCCAGGCAAATAACTATTTTTCAACATTGATGATTGGAATTCAGGAATGAAGAATTCATTAATACCCAAAGCCAACATTGTCTGTCATAAAAGAAAAGACATTATACAATTCCAGTAAACTTCAAAAAATTTCATAATGATAAGAGTTAGTTTAATTGGTTGTTCAACATTCTGTCTAGTGTTCTCTTCAAGGTTCAATTACGTTCTAGAAGTTTTTAAAAATTGCTATTTTTTCAAAAACTTTAAGCAGAAACAGCAATGAAAACTTTAAAAAACAGTCTGCTTTACACTATGTCCAAATGACCAGCAGATGGCGCTCAGCAAACCCAGTAGACAAAATGAGACCCTCTTATAGACTATTCCCTGCATCCAAGTTGTTTTAAGCCTAATTTTGAAGTGAGCAATAGCAAAACTTGATGGTTTTAATTGACACTGTACTATATAGAGTAACCTAATAGCTAGAACCAATGTTTGGATGTTCCAGGAAGTTTCATTGCCTTTTAGCCCTTCACTTTATTGTCCAGTTCTGTCACCAAGAAAGCTTCATTTCTCTGGGAATGTAACAAATTGCAGAAAGCCTGTCAGAGGCCTTATGGGTAGAAATGAAGAAATGGTAATCTCTGTATTGCAAACTAAGGGAGGAAAGTTGCTGTCCTAGGCACAGTAGCGCCTAAGATTCAGAGTATCTGTAATCTAATATGCATCTAAGTGTTTTCCCTTCTTGGTCTTTGTAGCTACTTAAAAAGATGATATAGATAGAGGTATAGCAAGCTTCTCCCCCTTCAGTTCGTTAATCTCTCACTGTCATTCTATAATTGAGAGCTAAATTAAAACTGAACTAAAATTAGTCCAGCTAATCTCAACTTTTAGTGGGTCACAGATATGTTTTTGGAGGATATAGATTCTTTTGCCCTGTAATTTTGGACAAGTGAAACAAGATCACTGTTATCTTCTTAAACCTGACGTGAGAATTACAAGAACATGCCAGGCGTAATACACCAGGGTAGTTGACCTCACTGACTCCCCCAGATATGCACCATGCTCTGGAATATTCTTCTCATTCATCATCACGCCTGGAAACTGACTGACTGCACTGCCCAACCTGAGGCACTGTTTCTTGACTTGAAAATTGCTTAATAGAGCCGGGCTCAGTGGCTCAGCCTATAATCCCGCGCCTTGGGAGGCTGAGGTGAGTGGATTGCCTGAGCCCGCAGGTTCGAGACCCACCTGGGCAGGCGAAACCTCGTCTCTACAATAAATCAGAAAAATTGGCCGGGCGTGGTAGCGTGTGCCTGTAGTTCCGGCTACTCGGAAGGCTGAGGCGGAAGGATCACCGGAGCCCAGCAGCTCGAGGCTGCGGTGGCCGGGAGCAGCCACTGCGCTCCAGTCTGGGCGACTGAGTGAGACTCCAACTCAAAAAAAAAGAAAATTGCTTAATAGAATACCAGTCAAGACTTTGAAGATTCCATAATTTGAATTGAGCGCTACAATTAACTAACAGTAATCTTAGAATCAATTATTTAGTGTTTCCTCATTTATAAAATGACCTAAAATTGTTATGAAAACAAAACATTATGAAATCTTCTGAATATTGCAGTTTATATAGATATTTGAGAAAGGAGCGTAAGAAAGCATAATCTATGCTGGGATTGCCTCTAAATTTAACAAAAGACATTTCATCATATAAAGCTATAAGTATTGACTCTATTTTACTTGACCTAAAATGTATAAATCTCATTTCACGTCTCTTGATTTCTCCCATTTTTCTAAAGGAGTCTTTTTTTTAGGAGTGTTCAAAGATTAAGGAACGATAAGAAAAGGGCAGTGGCAAGTACACGACAGGCAGGGAAGGAAGGGAAGGATGTTTGTCATTTTTGTTGCTGCTTTATTCTAAACTTGAGATGTTCAGTGAATGAGCAACAAACACATATTTTAGGGACTAGCCTGTTATGCTCATCAGATCTTACCGTTCTGAGCATATTCTCGAGAAATCTTTGTTTCAGACTCAGGAATCTCTGGTGTCCATAAGACAGTCCATTCCACTTGGAATGATGATTACCAAGTATAGAGGGAAGGACCATCTCAAGGTAAACTGTAATTAGTTTAAGTTTCTGTTTCACAAATTGAATCTTCTAGTCTCTCTGTTACTCAGAACCATGAATCTTCGTAAAAGTCAAGGATTTTAAAACTGTGGCAGGGCCCAGCACAATAACTTATGCCTGTAATCCCAGCACTTCAGGAGGCCAAGGCAGTAAGATTTCTCAGGCCCAGGAATTTTAAAATTTGAAGCCAGCCTAGGCAATATAGCGAGACATCATTCCTACAAAAATTAGCTGGTATATTGGTATACACCTATAGTCCCTGCTACTAGGGAGCCTGAGGAGGAGGATCACCTGAGCCCAGGAGGTCGAGGTTGTGGTGAGCTGTGATTGTGCTACTGTGCCAGTCTGGGCAACAGAGTGAGACGCTGACTCAAAAAATACCAGCCTGGGCAACATAGCAAGACTTTGTCTCTACAAAGTAAAAAAATAAATAAATGAAAGCATGGCAGCACACACCTGTAGTCCCAGCTACCTAGAAGGCTGAGGCAGGAGGATCTTGTGGGCCCAGGAGGTGGAAGAGGCTAGTGAACTGTGATTGTGCCACCATGCTTCAGCCTGGGCGACAGAGTGAAATGTCAACTCAAAATAAGAAAATTTTTAAAATAACAAAATAACTAAAAAACCTTGTCAAGTTCATTTGAAAGTGAGTTAATGTAACAATTTGTAAGTTAGAAATTTGTAAGTTCTTTATAGTATTCTGAGAAGCAGCATTTAGAGGCTATGAGCCAAGGACTCTGGAGTATTTACACAAACATGTATCACCATAGCATCTTTAGCAATATAGCCACTGAAAAAAATCTCAAATTTCTGCCAAAGATTGGATCTCTCCATAGAATAAAATGCTGTACAGCTATTAAAAATGATGATAGAGATTTATATTCTTGTAGAAGGCTACAAAACTGTACGTATATTAGGATCACATTTTTGTTAGAACCAAAAAGATTTTAGCTTATTTCTGTATTTGCCAACTTTAAAAAGTAAGCCTGTGCTATATTTTTTAGAAAAGGGCAGTAATGCTGTTTCATTTTGAAAATACCCCACAAAAGAACAAAGAAGAAAAAAGCGTTTAGTCAAAAGTGTATCCTCAAAATGTTGGACTGTATTTAAAAGCTCTGCAAGAATTTATGAACAAAATAAATAACGCATTACCTCACTAACTCTCATATCAGATATGAAATTTCAGAACTATGTTGTCTTTTTTGTAAAACTAGCAGTGAGCCTTATTTAGTAAAATCTAATGTATCTGGCCGTGGGAAGTTGGTTATGCAGGCAATAGATCACATGTAATGTGCTGGAAAGCTATTAAATAAAGAATTGCAAGTAGGTTAAAGTTATATGCCAATGCCATTTTAAAAAATGCCAGTTCCATCTTGCTGGGTGATCCTCCGTGTTTTTATGTGGACTAAATACCAAGACTCTGAAAGCATTTTGTCTAGTAAAAAGCCCTATTATCCTGATCCTAATCATTTTCCAAGACTCTCAGAGGACGACAGAATTATCTGTTGAAAAATAGGTACCTGTTCTCACTCCCGTTAACCAAATTAATATGTGACATATAGAAAATTTGAGGAAATAGGGACATATAGGTGTTCAGTAAATATTAAAGCAATTAATCACTAAGTCAGTTCGCATCATTTACTAACTTGGAAATACTATACTGGAACGCTGATGTTTAGCAAATAATGAGTTTTCAGCCAAAATAGATGCTAATTTTCAGGTTTAATTAAGCTTTAACCTAGAAAAAGATTCATAGATTTTTAAGTTAGCCTGTTGGAAAGAAGAATAAACTGTGAAGCACAGTATACATAAAATGGAGTACCTCTTTTGTCTGGAAAATGACCCAAAGATTCGATAAGTGTAGGGAGCTAACTTGATCCTGTTCTGAGATCCCATTTTCACTCTTCCAAGGAAGGTTCACAGTACATCACTTTACATGCTGTTCACCACATGGAAAGAACAGTACAGCAGTTTCCCAGGCATTAATTAGTATTGCAGATTATAGTTTAATGTGTTCTGAATTTTAGTTCTTGAGTTTTTAATCCCAGTTTTATTATTATTTCCTTTTACCCAAACTAGTCTCCTAAAACCTTTTTTTTTTTTTTTTTTTAATTGTGGTTCAGGAAAAAGCTGACAAATGTTGAGTTGTGGTAAAGATCATGGAGAAGTAAATGGTGAATAGCAGAGGTATCATCTGTTAAAAGTCCTGTGACTTGATAACCTCATGTTGAAAATGACAGAGGTCCTAAAATAAAGTATTGAACAGACTGGAAATGAATAACAGTATCTTCTAGACATCTGGTTCAAGGTATTGTGTGAACAAAAATGCAGCATGTCAATCAACATTTGACTTTGTTGCAGCCTCTGTCCCTCCTTTTCTCTAAGAAATAACCGTTATTAGAATTCTTCTCTCATTTCTCCAAACCGCCTGCTTTTTCCCTCGTTTATTTTATTGTGCCCTCAAATCTCCAAAGATGTTTGCACAGTGGGCTTCATAATTTAATCATGGTACAGTTATTTGTAATTGATGTCCCCCCAAAATAGAACATATGTATGTCAATAAAAGGTATGGTCTCTAAAGGTTGTAAAAAAGTGTATAAGATACCAGAGTACTTTAAACAAGGAAAAGGCCATAAAATACTTTCAGTTACAAAGTAGATCATGTTTTCTGCATCTAGTAGTTTAAGTTTAGCAGCAATGTCCTTATGAAATGTGAATTTAGACCTTGGGGAGAAATGGTTTCTAATGCTGCAAATAATACAGATATGAGATTTGAAGCTTTCTGTTTATTTTTAATATGTATGCACAAAACACAGAGACAGTTTAGGTTATTTAGCTCATTACTACTATATTTATTCTTGACTTAAAAGGGAGAGAATAAGTAGAAACTTCGTTCAAACATTTTTCTAAGGGCATTTAGACAAAACTTAGACAAATTTCAGAGATTTCATGGTACTAAAACTCATAAAGATGCAGTTCACCCAAGTTCTTAGCATGTCCTATAAATGATGGAGCACTCCTTATCCTCTGTGCTTAGAAAGGAACTTGGAACATGGAAACACCATTCACATCATCACGTCTTAATCACTAAAGCCTAATAAATGTCCCTTAAATGTAAAAGTATAAGGAGTCTTTAGAGATTATCCAGACTCCAGTTCCCACATCCAACAGATCATGAGAACACAGCCTTCCTGGGATCCACTTTATGCTTTTCATCCAAATCAGAGACCAAAAATAAGTCTTTTTTTAACTTTCAATTTTTTTATTTTAATGATGTGGGGTACAGTTCAGGGTTAGGTATGCAAATGTTCATTATGCAGATACCCTTGTTGGTGAGGTGTGCTCCGCCTTCCCCAAAAAGTCTATTTTCAACACTAACTAGATCTGTAACTCCAGGCAACTTTCTAGCCCCTATTTTTTCATGTAAACTGGGTTGACAAGACCCTGTAGGGTAGGGTTACTAGTGATTCAGGGCATACTCTAATGTGCAGTGGTTTAACACACAAATGTGGAAATGGCATTAATTTATTTTAGTTCATAACATCCGAGCCAAAAGTCTTTTGCTACAGTTGGAATTCATGCTTGACTGTTCTGACCTCAGTTGAAACATTACCACTTACATCCTGTCAGAATATAGGACCTAAGTTCTTACTACATATTTATGGATTACTATTTGATTCTTCTGTTAAAATTGTGGCTAAATGTAATTTTTTAAAAAAGCTGTACTGTGGTTCAGAGGGAGTACGTTAATAATATATTTAAGAAACACTCTATGCATGTTTCTCAAGTTTCATAAAGCTTTCCCAGCAGTAATGTTGCTCTTGTACAGTTGCTGACTTTGTTCCTTTATGGTTGTTGACTAAAAGTTACTACTGTTTTATAAGTTTCCCGGACCTGACTTCCTGCTATACCTGTGTGTCTATAACATATCTTTTTTTGTTTATTAGCATTGCACTATATTATAGCTAAAAGTGTGTAACAGCTTTTATCAGAGTGCAGTATGCTACTTGTAGTGGTTTAAAGTAGTAATGTACTGGTTTAAATGTAATTCAAGGTAGTTTGTTGTTTTGGGGGCTTTTTTTTTTTTTTCTCCTTTAACTGTAACCTTCCTTTTCTTAGGTACATTGATGCTGAAGTACTATGAGCTTTCAGAACTTCTGGAGAGACTACAAGGTTCTGATTGTTATGGTGCCTTTAGTTGGGCTCATACACTTGGGGTGGCACAGAATCAAAAGCAGCCCTGTTTTCCAAATGCCCAATAAGGACAACATTCCTGAGCAAGATAGTCTGGCACTTGCAAGTCCACAGAAGAGCCGAATCCAAGGGAAATAGCAGGCTTGCAATCTTCAGGTAAATTCGATTTAATGTGGTCAACCAATGGGAAACTTGATCTTATAGAACTCTGGTAAGAAAAAGCCTAACTTGGCAAGCTACTTGTTGTTTTTGTTATGACCCACTGGCAAAATCTTACTCTGCAGTTGTTTCTAGAAAAGTTTGTTGCACTTTTCTAGACATTTGGCTGGCAGTCATTTGGATGAAAAGGAAAAGATCAGTTTTGCTAGCAGCGTCAACTAGAATCATGAATGTGTACAAAGGAGCAGCTGACTCCTTAACCATAAACCCATTACATACCACAAAAGTCTGAAATTTGCAGATTTGTTTCTTTTATGACTGTTCTTTGTGCTCAACATAATTTGCTACTTTTGAGAGTCTAAAATAAAGAAGTTGTAGTTATGTAATTTGGGTCTATAGTCCCTTATCCAAAATTCCAAATCCAAAAAGTTCTGAAAACTAAAACATTTTGTCACTACCCCTTTGGCAACAAAATTTGATCTTAAATGACACGAGGCAGTTTTCAGTAGTGTCTCCTTATCCGCAGTTTCACTTTTTACAGTTTGTCACCTGCGGTCAACCATGGTCTGAAAATATTAAATAAAAAGTTCCAGAAATAAACAGTTATAAATTGTGCACCGTTCTGAGTAGCGAGATGAAATCCTGTGCTGTCCTACTCCATCCCACCCAAGACATGAGTCATTCCTTTGTCCAGCATAGCCAGACCATAGATGCCACCTGCTTGTGCATCTCTCAGTAGCAGTATGGGTTATCAGATAAGCCCACACTGTATTGCTGTGTGTATGTTCAAGAACCCCTTTTATTTCATGATGCCCCCAAAGAGTACTGTGCCTAATTTATGAACTGAACTTTATCACAGATATGTATGTATAGGAAAAAAATAGTATGCATAAGGTTCAGTACTATCTGCAGTCTCAGACATCCACTGGGGCTCTTGGAACATATATCCCTCATGGTTTAGGGTGGGACTGCTATATTTATTTCACTTACTATGGAAGTTGAGTTTCACTGCAGAAATTCTGTTGTGTTTGATTATGAGTGTTACGATTATATTGATTATGGATATTATATGCTATATTGTTTTAATTATGGATGTTACATACACTATATTTTTAAAATCCAAGAAATTCTGAATTTGGAAACTCATCTGACCCTAGGGGTTTTAGGTAAAGAACTGTGACCCTGTAATTTATGAAGCATTTTCTACAGGAGTACCCAAAAAAAACAGAATTATATTTTAGAGGGTAGGCCCCTTTTAGTACAAGGCTTCCTCATTAGGTAAGTGTTCAGGAATCCATCAATTTTTTTTTCTGGAAGTTTTGAAAAGATTGTGTCACGATTTGTGGAAGAAATGTTCCAAGTTGTGGCAAACAGGTGACTGGTTCTTCCACCATAACAATGCACCTGACCACACTGTGCTGAGTGCTCAGCAGTTTTTGACCAAAACTGGCGTGATCCCTGTGCCCCACCATTCATATGTACCCCATCCGCTCCGAACGACTTATTTTTGTTTTCCCAGATTTAAAAAAGTCCTCAAAGGGAAATGTTTTGTTGATGTGGAAGAGGTGAGACAAAAAATGGCAGAAGCACTAAAAGGCATCAAAATTGACAAGCTCAAATGAGCAGTGGAAAAAGCATCTTGATAGGTGTACTAACGACACTTTGAAGGTGACTGAAGTTTAACATGTAAGAATAAATGCACAGGTTTTTATAAATAAATTCTGGGGGGTATTTTGGTCCCCCTCTCGCATTCTAAGTTACCTTTTTAACCTTGAGGTGAGTAATACTCTTAAATTTTGGCATACAGACGTAAGGGTCCACTCCTTATAAAAAAGGAGGATCTCAGTAAGATTTTCCTTATTTATAAGAGGTCTGAGATTTTGACTTGTGGTATAATTGCTGGTTATAACATTATTTTAAATCAAGATTTTATTTTTAAATGTCCATAGGGAAAATGAAAAAACATGATTTAATATATTAGACAATTATTAATATAAAAAGCCAGGTCATAAAATAGAAGCTTAACAACTTAGAAGAGTAACCTTAAGACATTCCGTGTAAAATCTTTATTTATAGGAGGAGTTTTAATGTATGTGAGCAGTGAGTTAGAGAATGTATTAGATGCTTGACTTTTATATGTAAAGGCTTCCAGACTGTAATGGGACTGTGTGTGTGTGTGTGTGTGTGTGTGTAATGACACTTTTTCCTTTAATTCTTGGCTTAAGAGTTTGGGGGCCAGTTATAGCCAAACCTTGGGAGAAAAAATTAAGTAGTTTTTCCTTGTGCAAATAGAAATACATGGAATATTAATTAAGATATTCCTGGAAGAAAAGTAAATACTGAGAAGTAAGTATCTTCTGTTGATATTAAATGAATATAAGAGGTAATAGATGCCAGTGCAGCAAAAGACGTTTTAAGAGACCAACACTGCTAGTCAAACAGTATTGCAGATATTTAAAGGCTTTGAGTAAGCAAAAGTTAAAAGCACATTTAGAGTGAGTTAAACACCAATTCCAAATAGTTGAAGTACATCAAAAGAATGTGTTGTGTTTGTTACTTATTTTTTATTTTTACTTGTATTATAGAAAATGTATATATATCCTAAAATAGAGAGAGGATAGTATAATGAACCCTCAAGTATTCATCAACCAGCTTTTTCACATTTTACCAATCTTCTTTTATTCATCTTTTCCTTTTTTTTTTTTGTTAGACTATTTTAAAGAAATCCTAAGCTCTACTATGTAGGCCTTCAATATCTTTATCAGTAAGAATAAACTCAGACACACAACTACATTTGCAGTACCACACAGGAAAAATTAACAGGAACTTCTTACTATGCTCTGATGCCCAGGCCATGTTCACATTTATGAATTTGTCTTTAAAAATCTTCTTTACAGATGGTTTGTTAGAATCAGGATCCAAACGGGGTCCACATATTGCATTTAATAAAGTCTTTTTTCATCTATTTTATTTCCATTCCTAATCTGCCTTTTAAAAAATTTCCCATATTCTGAATTTGGATGATTACGTCCTCATTTTGTCATTTAACAAATTTCTCTTTCCTTTATTTCCTGAAATCTGGTAGCTAGATCAAGAGGCTTACTTTGATTTGGCTTATTTGTTTTTTGAACAAGAATATTTCCTGGGTATTCACATGTTTCACATATAATGTCTGATTCACTTCGGATGCTGCTAAGATTAACAAGCAAGTTATCGATGTTATCTCTTCATTATAAAGTTCCCCATCTATCCTTTACTGAATGAATTATCAGCATTTATTGATGATTCTTACTCTAATCTAGAAGTTGGCAAACTTTTTACTATGAAAGACCAAATAATAAATATTTTAGGCTTTGCAGACCATATGGTCTCTGTACCAACCACTGAGCTTTCTGTTGTAGCATGAACAATGTGAAAGCACACTACACAATACACAAATTAATGAGCTTGGCTGCATTCCAACAAAACTTTATTTACAGAAACAGGTGGTGGACTGGGTATGGTTCATAGGCTTAATTTACCAACCACTGTGTAGGTCTGATACACTATTTCACTGGGGATGCTAAATGATGCTGCTCAGGTTCTATCATTCCTTCCTTTATTAGCTGGAACAACTTCCATCAACTATTCGGTTACCCCAAATCCGTTCATACCGAGAAGGCAAGAGAAATGCTTTATTTTCCTGGTTTTCTTTATTGGTTGTTATCATAATGAGTGCTCTGGTAGCTTAGAGTTTTTGTTCTTAGTGTCAGTATGAATATATTGACATATTTGGTGTGACTCAAGTAACCTTTGATAAACCTTTACTTTTGAACAGAAAATGCCCCAGCTCAACTAGAATCAGCTGTTTTTTCAAAGGACCCTAATTCCTTTTAGAAGAACTTTTTTTTTACCTGTCATATATATTTATATCTATCTACACAACACACACACACACACAACACACACACACACACACACACACACACACACACACGGTGCCAAAAAAATATACACATTTTAAAAAAAGGAAAGGCTGTATTAAAATTGTAATACTTAATAAGATGAATGATGAATGCAAATCATATTTGACTTCTGCAATTACAAGAGGTGCTCAAAAAAAAAAGAGGTACTCAAAGTGGCTATCATTAGTGTCCAGACACTTCTGATTATGGCAAACATCTCTTAAGATCTGTATACATTGTTTTGGCACCCCTGGTTTTGTTGGGGGGTATGTGTATGTTTTTTGAGTCGGGTTCTCACTCTGTCACCCAGGCTGGAGTGCAGTGGCACAATCACCGCTCACTGTAGCTTCAATTCCTGGGCTCAGGCAGTCCTCCTGCCTAACCTCCTGAGTAGCTGGAGGTTACTGTAGTAACTGTAGGCATACACCACCACACCAGGCTAATTTTTTTTATTTTTTTGTCGAGATAAGGTCTCACTATGTTGCCTGGTGTGGTCTCAAACTTCTGGACTCAAGCAGTTCTCCTGTCTCAGCCTCCCAAAGTGCTAGAATTACAGGTGTGAGCTGCCATGCCCAGCCATATTTTTTAAATCATATTTTATACTGTATCTCTTAAGTGAGAAGACAGTCATGTAAGTTTTACTGCTATTTTAATTAAGCTAACCATCATAAAAGAGAGAGGAAAGACAGAAAGGAGGGAGGGAGGGAAGAGATAGTAAAATAAAAATCATTTGCCAGGCCTATGCATCCAGGAATAGCCAGGACCATTCATCTGATGGTAACTTTTGGAATTATGGAGCACTTTATTTAGGAAGAAAGAACTGGCACTTCCAAACATTTTCAATATTTTGCTTTTTACCTTTTTCTTACATTGTATTATGTCCAGGTGTAGACCTATAAACTACAAATCAGCAAGTTTCAATGTCTTAAAAATGGTTTGGGAGTCACCAACACTCTCAATGATTTCTTCCCTTCTCATTTTCTAGAATTACCAGCCAAAAGATGTGTTTACTTGTCTGCCTACCATAAGACTAACAGATGCTAACATGGCATTCTTCTAAAAAGTTAAATGTCACTATTAAGTATTGAAAATTTTCTAACTGTAGAAATCATTTGATTAATCATAGTTTCTTTTGTATTTTTTGTGTATGTGTATAAGTTTTAATATGTGCAAATTACTGTGTAGAAGTTTTTTTGATAAGGTTTCATTTAAATTCTCAGATTTTGCTGAATCTGAAATAGCCATCAAAATAATATTTTAAGTACCTTGGCTTTTTCTAGCATAGATAAAACAGATTTTTTAAATTCTTATCATGCCATAAAAAAAGTTGACGATAGCTTTATCACAGGAAGAAAGCTGACCATCGTTGCCTTCCCTTTATTTGGACCTAGTTGCCATGGTTACAGCCTTTTAACTAAATTGGGAGCAGTAACCAAAATAACACTTTGCATAACATTCCCCTTGTTCTGCCCACCTCTTTGCACTTCTTCAAATCTCAGTTTTGGTCTATATCATCATACTATGCCATAGCCTACTTTAAGAAGTACTTTAGGCTGAGTAGTTAGATGAGTTTTATTTATGCTAAATACTCACCAAATGGCTAGCATAGTTAGCATATTCCTGGAAATACTAACTAATAATTACATCACCATGCCTCAACAGATAAAGTCTATGACCTAAGCTTTTTATTCTTTTGCCACGTGATTATTAACATGTCAGAATTTTATGCAGGGCACTACCTTGTTAAGGAAACTAGTATTTCTGTGTGTCCATTTAATATATAACATTTTGTGTTATTTAGACTCTTTGAAATTGAATTGCAAATCAGATCCTCTTTTCCTTTTTGTCATCCAGCACATTCCTTGGTTTTTGTATGTATTGTCATTAACCAATGTTTTGGGGAGTATTAGTTGGTTTGGACTGTCAAAACTGGAAATCACTGGTTGATAGAGTAAAACTATATAGAAGATTAGCTCTGATTTTTAACCAAGTATTTAAAACATGGTTTGTTCTTTGGTACAATGTGTTGTGCAGATTTATTCAGTTTAAAATAGACTGTACATTAGTGATTTTCTGCAGTAGAAATGCTAACCGCTATCTTGTTTTCAAGCAGTATTTGATATAAATGCACTTCTGTTCCAACCTAAAGTTTCTAAGCAAACCATAGTTACAGATAAAAACATAGCATTAAATCTTGATGTGAAAGAAAAAAATTTTTAAGACAATTTTTTAAGACCCAGACCAAATTCTATATCTTACAATGTAGCATTTGTCTTCTAGGAGCGTGCCATATTCAAATAACTATACTGTAAGCTTTTTAACCATGTTGTTGGGTGTTCCAAAATCATTGAGATATAAGCACTTTTTCTTGTAGAGAGGATTTAAGAATAAAGTCTTAAGTTGGCTTACCTTTCTTATTTTCTGGAAGCTTGTGCCAGTTGGTAGCTAACTTTTTCTTTAAAAGGAGCAAAGCTTTAGAATAAACTATTCAACTGCAGTCTGCAAAATGCTTTAAAATTGTTTCTCTAAAATATTTTATTTTTATTTCTTATAGAAAGAAGCAGCTTTGAATCTGAGCTTGATATTGAAAGAAGAGATGAAAAACACCAGTTGGATTAGAAAGAACTGGCTTCTTGTAGCTGGGGTAGCTTTCATAGGTGTCCACCTTGGGACATACTTTATACAGAGGACTGCAAAGCAGTCTGTAAAGTCTCAATCTAGAGACAAACAGAAGACTATTGAAGAGTGAAGTAAAATAAATATTTGGAATTACTAATTTATCATTAAATCATATGCTGATTAGCTTCATAAACATCTAATTATCTAATTTTATGACCACAATGCAGCATAACCAGACTTTCATTTCTAAAGAATAATTTTTTCAAATGTTAAGACACATGGCAATGCAATAAATGGCAAAATATGGTTCACAAAATAAAAGCTGTCTTCGCAATAAAAGCTGTCTTCACAATAAAAGCTGTCTTCACGTAAAGTAAGATGTCTTGTTTAGAAGCTAAGAAGCCATCATTGTGTACAAGTGAACCACTGACGAGTGAGGGAGTCAGGGCCACACTTTCTGTCCTGAAGGGAATCGTGACATCGTGCTATGGCCCTTCAGGCAGGCTAAAGCAGCTGCACAATGGCTTGGGAGGTTATGTGTGTACATCTTCACAGTCCTCAGCTCTAGTCCATCACCTTTCGGTCACCCATCCCGTATTAAAGATCCTGACAACTTCTGTGCAGAACCATGTGTCATGCTTCAGTGATTGTGGCTTATTCACAGCCATTTTTTGCTGCAACCTGATTGAAAATGTTCAGAGAATAGCCTTGACACCCACCACTGTCATTAGTTTAAATAAACATCTTTTGAGTCTCTGCACCAGTTATCTCAAGTCTGAGGCCTGTGGTTGTCGAATCCCAGTTGACTTTAGTAGGACTCAGGTCCTTCTTTGTTTGGTGCGGAGTATATTAACAAGTAAACCTGCCTGTATGCTCACCAGAAAGGAAATTGATCATATCAGTGCTTTGATTTTACAAGCCTTTTTGCTTACGATTCCAGAAAACATTAAAGACCACATCATTTTAGGAACAAGTGTAATTGTTCCTTTAAAAGGTCAAAGAGTTATAGATTCTACAGTATTACCTGGAATACTCATTGAAACGTCAGAAGTTCAATTAACAAGGCTATTACCAGCCAAAAAATCAGGTGCTCTCAAGGTGGCAGTCTTTTGTACAACTTTATCAGGAGATGTTTCTGACACTGGAGAAGGAACAGTGGTGGTCAGTTACGGAATTTCTCTTGAAAATGCAGTCCTGGACCAGCTGATTAACCTAGGAAGGCAGTTAGTCAGTGACCACATCGATCTTGTCCTATGCCAAAAAGTTATACACCCATCTCTGAAACAGTTTCTCAGTGTGCATCGTGTTATTGCCATAGACAGAATTGGAGTGACTCTGATGGCACCCCTGTGTAAAGTAACAGGTAAAAATCACTCTTGGCTTTTACCCTTACAGTTAAGAAATCACGCTTTTTAAGCAGAGTATTTTTAGTATGTCACTATTACCATCTTGAAAGTTTTTAGAAGCCACCGACCTTACTGCGTGTCAGTATTGTTTCTCGCAACAAAGGTGGTTTCTAAAAAAGATCGTGTATTGTTCACATACTAAAAATGGAATGATTATGGCCATTTTCTACATACTTTGCAGCCTAAAAATGTACCACAGAGCCTGTCATAATCTAACCCCCAAATATTTTACAGGTTATTGAGAAGCCTAACATCCTCATAATCCTAAGGTCTTTCATGCTTTATACAGAATTCTTCAGCTTGAATCTACAAAGTTTTTAAGTCATGTTATATTCAGAAGGTAGTTTTGCATCTAGAATACCCTCTATTTTTACCATCACGCCACTAAGCTTTTGTACTTCTGCCTAAAGAGTTGTTTTTATTGTGAGGGGGATGTGCACATGCTTGTTTACCTTTCTCAAAACTTTTTCCAGCTGACCTTGAGACCCAAGATCATCTTTTACTTTCAGCACCTATAACAGGCTGAATTTACTATAACATATTTAGTAACATGCAGAATTTTAATGGGCAGAAAATTCACTATCATAAACTTGGCAGATTAAAAGCATGAAATTTTAAATAAGAGGTTGATACTCACCTGCCAGAGCCAAAAATGACAAGCTAAAGTATCGCTGATTTGAGCTGTTTTCAGCACCCCTTTAAGTGCTTTGACAATCAGAAAGATGATTCAGTACTGCATTGTTTTCAATTTTTAAGCTATTACACTTAAACCATTGTTAAAGTTCACTATTTATAGTTTTATAAATAAAAAAACTGTTTGCCAAGTATTGAATACATAATATGTCTTGGTTATTGCCCTACCTTTGTAAGATTCAAATGACCATCAAAGCAGAATTTATTAAGAAATAATGGAAATAATTCTTTGGAACTCATTGTTGATGCAACATGTCAGACTCATGTCCTTAGATATCTACTAGCTTTTCATTAATCTGGCCTGTGAAAATTGGAAATTCTAGATTATTTCGTTTTTAAAAATAGTAACGTTTTAGCTGTGTGTAGTGGTGCAAGCTTATAGTCCCAGCTATTTGGGAGGCTGAGGCGAGAGGATTACATGAGCTCAGGAGTTCAAGACCAGCCTGGACAACATAGCAAAAACCCATCTCAAAAAAAAGATTGGGGGGGGATGCTTTCCCATAGCAACAATATTGTAAGTAAGGACTGGGTTTCCATACAGCCACAATATAGCCCTAAAACATGGCATTGCTAGCCATAGCTTTAGTCTTAGATCTTGAGAGCAGGGATCTTTTGAGACCAAAGAGAACATGGGAAAAAAATCTGTACCAGATGCGTAGCTCAGGTGAACTTTTAAAATAGATGAAGTATGTTTTCCTGTTTCTTAATGATCTGGGTTGAGTAGAAAGAGTTACTGTGTGTAGGTGGCTTACAGAACATTTTCAACTTATTTGGTTTGATTTATTTGTGAAGTAGACCTTATTATCCCCATTTTACTCTCACTGTGAGAGAGCCAGAAAAGTTCAATGCCAGGAGTGACCTTCTTAACCTTCAGTGGCTGATGAGCAGTAAAGCTGGGGCTCCTCACTCCAGAATCTGGTGTTTTCACCATGTGAAATTATACTATAAGATTTAGCCTTTATTTTTTCAATTTTTTAAATTTTAGATAACTTTAAAAGTATTCCTTATTCTTACAAGCTTCAGAAATAAAATATTTAAGTAACTTGTTTAGTGATTGTTTTCTATAAATTTTTTGAGCTGGAAGTATCTTTTTATATTTCAACACCATCAGTTTGAAAGAAAACATATTTTCAACATTAGTTTAAAAGAAAAGGAAACCAAAGTGGGTGTGGTGGCTCACACTTGTAATCCCAGCACTTTGAGAGGCTGGGCAGGAGGACTGTAGGAGGCCAGAAGTTGTAGACCAGCCTGGGCAACATGGTGAGACCCTGTCCCTACAAAAAATTTTAAAAATTAGAGATGAAGTGGGGACCAAAGTGAGGCCCAAACTTTACCTGCACGACCATTTGTATACCTAACCCTGAATTATACCCTTTAAAATTAAAAAAAAAAATTAGCTAGGCATGGTGACATGCACCTGTAATCCCAACTACTTGGGAGGTTGAGGTGGGAGTTTGAGGCTGCAGTGAGCTATGATTGCGTCACTGTACTCCAACCTGAATGACAGTGAAACCCTGCCTCTAAAAAAATTATGTGCACACACATACACATATGTATGAAAAGCTAGAAATAATTAAACTTTTTTAAAGTGTAAGAAATAAAAGGAAAACTGGCCAGGCCAATGGGTTGAATGGCTCAGAGTTACAGTTTTAATATTTAGTCTCTATATTATTGTTTATTGCAGAAGTTTAGTGTAGTTTTCTTATATAACTTACACTACATTTAGAGATTTGGAAAATTGAAGTCATCCTGATGTCTCCTTTATTCATGTTTTTGTTAATTTATGATTTATCAAACGTTACTATTTACCTGTGCAGGTGAGAGGTCAAAAAGTACTTAGTATATCAAAGAATAACAAAGTAAATAAGTATACTACATACTTTTTGGGCATAATTTAGGTAGCTATTAACATACAAACAGTTGCCAGACAAAAAAATAATAATACTTATATGTTTACTAAGTAGAGCCCCAAAGGAATTCAACTAGACAACTATTTGGATAACTTCATTTGTTTTAAATTGGAAATAATAATGCCTTTTAAAAAATACCCTGTCCCCTCATATCATATTACCCTGCCCCCTTATTCCATATTAGTAAGTTTCTTAATTTGAGGACTCTGATCTATGAATGGGCTTTCAGGGTTTGTATGCAAAATTGTAAGCACCTTTTTCTAGGAAGGGAGTGCAGGCCTTTTCTATTCTTTTCCTTTTCTTTTTTTTGAGATAGGGTCCCATTTTTTCAACCAGGTTGGAGTGCAGTGGTGCGATCATATGAGGAGGACCCTCCAAAAACAAGAATTATCTTTTGGAGGGACAGCCCCTTCTGCTACAGGCTCCCCCTGCTAGTTAAGTGTTCTAGGAACTCATAGGCATCAGTGTACCAGCTAGCGTTGTGAGAGGCTGCCTTCAGCTTCGGTGAATTTTTTTTGAAGATGTTTTTCAACATGGTTGCCTATTTCACAATGAATGGTTTACGTGAACAACCTGCCCATACCATGCTGAGTGTTCAGCAGCTTTTGACCAAAAATGGCATGACCTTGTGCCCCACCCTCCCTATTCACTCCATCTTGCCTCATACTGGATCTCACTGCAGCCTCGAACTCCTAGGCTTAAGCCATCCTCCTGCCTCAGCCTAACCTAGGTGCTAGGATTACAGGCATGGGCCACTACGCCTAGTACAAAATGGCTTCTAACATGTTTATAAAGTTCTGTAAACCAAAAGAACCTCTGCTTTATTTGTATATCATTTTAATAGCGGAATACTACTCATTTTAGCAGTTTATTTCTTTATCCTATGTTTCCTATTTTAAATGATATGCTTGTGGGACTTTTATTTTGGCTAGAAATAAATGTAATTTTCAGTGGTTGTTTGCTTCACTTTTACTTATACATTTTGTGTTTTCTAAACTTTAAAAAACAGGAGCACAGCCTATTGGTTCCCCAGGCTCAATATCTTCTAGTAGTTATGGAAGTGTGAAAGATTTGTGCACTGCAAAATTTGGCTCCAAACATTTTTTTCATCTTATTCCAAATGAAGCGACAATCTGTAGCTTGCTCCTCTGCAACAGAAATGACACTATCTGGGATGAGCTGAAGGTACGTAATGAAATTTGAATTCTGTATTCAGGGGCTGAGGCAGGAATTAAATTGTCACTCAACAGTTTTTTGGGGTTTTCACATTTTTTTCACAACTTTCCTTGGTGGTGTAGAAAGCAAAAACACCACAAGTTCTGAGGGTATGGGGGCAGGGAAAGCAAAAACAAAAATGAGAGAATCAAAGTCACAAGTAGTTAATTTAAATGCCTGTGACATTATAGTAGACTTGTCATATGTTGCCATTTATTTCCACTATTTACTAGAAACCTAAAATGTCCTTGATGTGTGAAATTTTCTTAAGAAACTAATTTGAATTGTGTAGTCTTTGATGCTAATATATATGAATAATTCACTTAGAAAATTGAGTTATTCAGTCAGCACCCACCATCCACCTCCTAGTAGAGTTTATCATCCTCTGCCAGCAATAACACACACAACTTTCATATAAGGGGAGTGATAATTTGTGGGCTTGGCCACAAGCTTTGAAAATTTACGTATGCTCAAGGATATATCTTTGGTGAATATCAAAAGATCTGTGTGTTTTTCTATTTATTATTGCTGAGTTATAGCTGTATTATTTCCAAAGCAATCTGAAATTCTGTAGCACTTATACAACTAGTTTATTTGGTCTGAAATAATTTTAGTAGAAGTACCAGCAAAACTTGCTGACCAGATATTTTTGAGGCTGTAGACTTATGAGTCTCAATTTGAAGAGCTAAGTATATTTGAAAGGAAATATTAATCTGGCTCCATGAAAACAAAATTCTGGCTAATGTACCTTTCTTTAATCTCTAATCTTTGTTATCACAAAATGTATTAATCACATTACAACCTTGACAACATAGATTTTGTCCTTTTGCAATTAATATCAGGCTATTTGAATCCACTATCTATTTTACTTTGAGAGCATGGTTATATTTCTTTACATATATGATGTGAATGTCTGAATCTGATGTGTTTGTTTCTTAGCTCACATGTCAGACAGCACTGCATGTCCTGCAGTTAACAATCAAGGAACCGTGGGTTTTGTTGGGAGGTGGCTGTACTGAAACTCATTTGGCTGCGTATATCAGACACAAGGTAAGTGTGATAGTCCTCTTCAGATGATCTGAATTATCAGCAACTTTTGTTTTATGAGATTATAAGCCAAATTGTAATATCCTGGAGCCTTTAACACTTAATTTGTCAATAGTCTATATTGAAAAAACACTTAAAGAAAATAACAAGATAAATATAAGGTAATGTCTTTATTATAATGATTATTATAAATTTAATTTTTCAGCAAATGACCACATTCTCTGAGTATTAGCTCTATGTATTGCATCTTGAGACTAGCATTCTGTTATTGAGAATTCTCATATTAGAGATCTCAGTTGGGCTTGGTGGCTCACACCTGTAATCCCAGCACCATGGGAGGCTGAGGCAGGAGAATCGCTTGAGCTCAGGAGTTCAAGACCAGCCTGAACAACATGGCAGGACCTTGTTTCTACAAAAATTAGCCAAGTAGTCCCAGCTATTCAGGAAGCTGAGGCAGGAGGCTGAGGTGAAATGATACCATGAGCTCAGAAGGTCGAGGATGCAGTGAGCTGGGATCACGCCACTGCACTCCAGCCTGGACAACAGAATGAGACCATATCTCAAAAAAAAAAAAATAAACTAAAAGAGAAATCTCAACTGCTGCTGAGTTATAATAATTGATATTTACAGCAAAAGGGCCCAAGTTTCTACAAAATACTTCAATACCTTCTGGAGCATCAAGAAAAGTCTTAATTAATTTTATTTATTAAAGCATTCCACATGTCGGATTCTATTACAATTTTTAAATTGGTATTTATGTATGATATTTATTAACTCTACTAAATAGAATTTTGTATTAATCTAGGAAATGTCATTTCCTGACATTTGTCAGAAAAGTTGAGTGCATTATAGTTCTGAGTAATTATTTCATAAGTACTGGCCTACTTTATTTGAAAATTGATACAAAAGGTATAAGTGCTTTCCAAATATTAACAATTGATTAATTGGGTAGACATGCCCTGCCCTACTTCCCCAAATAATTTAAAGTCTATCCGAAAATAAATTCCTTTCATGAAAAGTTGTCAGAATATACATTAGGAAAAACAAAATTTGTGCCAATCAGTTGATGCCAAGTGGACAGTCATGTAATCTTTAAATGGAATTGAGTAAACTAGAGAATTTTTTCAGAGGAAGGCGGTGTCAAGAGTTGGATTTTAAAGAAACAACACAGCACCGGGGATGTGGGTAAAAATATCACATCTGGTTCAGACCTCCTGGTTAAAAAAAGTGATCACTATTTTTAAGTAGTTAAGATTTTTAAAGTAACCATTCAGTTATTTGCTTATAAATCATGCGTTGCTTAACAATAGGATATATTCTGAGAAACACAATGTTAGACAATTTTGGTGTCGTGCAAACATCATAGAGTGAGTGTTACTTATATAGACCTAGATGGTGCAGCCTACTACACACTTAAGCTATTCTGTGTAGTCTGTTGCTCCTAGGCTACACACCTGTACAGCATGTTACTGTACTGAATACTGTAGGTAGCTGTAACAACACAGTGGTATGTATCTAAACAGAAAAGTTCAGTAAAATAGAGTATTATAAGCTTATGGGACCACTGACATATATGTGGTTTGTTGTTGACTGAAACTTTGATTTGTGGTGCATGGCTGTATATTCGTTTTTCTTTTTTTCTTTCTTTCTCTTTTTTTTTTTGAATCAAGATCTCACTCTGTCACACAGGTTGGCAGGTTGGAGTGCAGTGGCCCAATTACAGTTCACCACCGATTACCTCCCAGGTTCAGGTAATCCTTCCACCTCAGCCTCCCAAGTAGCTAGGACGACAGGAACATGCCACTACGCCTGGCTAATTTTTTTATGAGGTTTCACTATGTTGCCCAGGCTGGCCTCAAACTTCTGGGCTCAAGTAATCCTCTTGTCTCAGCCTCCCAAAGTGCTGGGATTACAGGCATGAGCCACTGCACCCTGCCTAATTTTCTACTATGGAATTTCTAGTATAAATTTTTAAATGGTAGAACCAAAAAACAGTTTCAAGTCTTATTGTCTTTTTATTAATTTAAAGAGAAGAATATTCATTTTTAAAATATTGATGTGAAAATTGTACACATCCCTAAATGCCGTCTTAATAAGAATATGTGTATTCTCTTTTAAACAAATCTCACATGTTAGCCGGGCTCGGTGGCTCAGCCTGTAATCCCGCGCCTTTGGGAGGCTGAGGTGAGTGGATTGCCTGAGCCCGTGGGTTCGAGACCCGCCTGGGCAAGCGAGACCTCATCTCTACAATAAATCAAAAAATTAGCCGGGC
>CAUYQG010144437.1:0-24091 GCA_963574415.1 Tarsius wallacei | reverse complement strand
CCTCAGGGATAATCTCACATGTCATTACCTGCCTCAAGAGGATGTCAAGAGGATTTAATGAGATAATGTTTGTAAAGCGTTTTGAGCTCCTCAGAAGAATGAATGGGACTATATAAATGCAAAACATCATTATTACAGTGATTACAGAAGCATTCACTCTAGTTAAAAGCAAGGCGGGGGGAGGAACCCTGATTCCGTTATAATCTCCTATTTCCCAGAGCTGATAACACTCTGAAATATACGTCCCTTTTCCAACTGAAATTCTCCACCTTTATAATCAGCTCAGAGGTGAAATGTTTGGGGAAAATTTTAGAAATTTCTCTTTAGTCTCCTTTGAGAAAGAACATTAAATAGGCACACTTTGTCTTGTTGCAACAAGAGCAAAAAAGAACTGTTTTGACCAAAATCATTCAAAAAGGCTGAGCTTTATAACTTCAAATTTAGCTGGTCTTTAGTCCCCACCGAGATAAATGGAGCAGTGTTAAATCTGAAAGGAGAAAATTGGTTTGGCAAGGTTCTGATGTTTGAAGCCACCATTCAGGGGTTGCTGAACAGAGGCTGATTTTTTTCCATATAGCAAAATTGTTTCTTTCTAGAGAAATTATTCCAATCGTTTTTCCTACACTGCAAAATGAGGTTTGTTATGTTAACAATAATCCATCCTTCCAATTTGGAAAGGTCATTAATTTTCAGAAGCACTCACAAAGTTTTTTTTCCTTTATAGCATCGGTCCCTGAGTAGCATAAGAAGCTACAGTACAGCCGGTATCTTAAACTAAAATGATTCTGGGGGCAAGGGAGGCGACATAAGAGAAGGAATTAGGCCAGGCATTGTGCCAAAATGTTGAGAAGAGGTGGGAAGTTGCGGGGGAGAGTATGGGGGGGGGACTAGAGAACTTGCTGGAAGGACCTGCCACTCCTCAGCTCCAGGTAGCTCTGTCATGCGGAAAGATGGGCCTAGGTTTCTCCGTGTTTCAAGGGAAGTAAAAAATCAGTAATTCTGTATACATCTTCCAGTTTTAAATGTTATTCACAAATGCTTTTTTTTTTTTTTAAATAAACACTGTGTAACCAAACCAAATACCTGAGCCATGGAATACTATGTTCTATCTTGGTTCCAAACTAACGTGAATTTTCCAGTGAAACTAGAGGATTTAAAAAAATGAATTTTTCTCTATAAGACCAACAGAGTCTTAGAATAACAGAAGAGATTAAGGATCTTTCAGCACCTCCTTCTCCATGATGGTATTTCCCTGCCTCCTCCACAAGCTAGTTTCTCTGTGCCTCTGCCTCCTCATTTATAAAATTAGCATAATAAGAGCACCTACTTCATGGGCATGTTGTGAGTAATAAATGAGAGAATCTGTATGAAATGCTGAAACACTAGCTCAGTAAACCCTGTCTGTTAAGATTGTTGGTTCTCATTTTTAAACTAGTTAGATCATGAACTAGGGATAAAAGCCAATGCCCTTCCTCATTTATAATGCTGTCTCCATTGCCTAATTCACTTCAGTCCAATTCACTCTGATGATTTCGTTGGTCTACTCTTACAGACTTTAAAAAGATGGGACAGTCCATTGAAAGCCAACATCCTGAGGGCTGGGAAATGGGATATAGTTACAAAGCCAACTGAGTCAATACAAAAGTATCTTGGTTTTACCCTCACAGTTTCTCAAAGGACCCCAAGAAGCTTGACATCTTCACCCATCTGTTTTCAGAAGACAATCTTTAATGATAAACTTTAAAAGAGAGAGATCGCGGAAGAAAGCTTGAAATAGGGTTTAATCTGGGTTTCAGCTTAGATAGGCACTTAGGCACGAACTACTCATTTTCTAGTTGCTTTGACACCTCATTTGGAAAAGGAAGGAGTTGGCCTCAACAGCTCTGAAGCCCCTAACAGCTTTAATTTTATACTAGTCTATGTCTTCTCTTTGTATCTTCATTCACATGACATATTCCCTGCCAATACCAGGCAATCACCAAATGTCTACCGTCAGTAGTTTCTAAAAGGATTTTTATCTCACTTGGAAGATTAATATTGAATATCCGAAATAGATAACAGTACAAGATAATATATGATTAAATGCAAAAAAATGAGAGATACAAAGAAATGCTTTAGGAGGCAGAAAGGAAAGCATAAATTAGACTTACAATAATAAGGAATAAATGAATAATAGGCATATTTCTGAGGGCCAGGAAAGAAAAGCTGGAGGGCCTTCAGAGGAAATGCAGCAAGAGCAACGGTGAAGAGGTAAGAAGTATTTTAAAATTTCGGGGACCAGGTGTGGTGGCTCATACCTATAATCCTAGCATTTTGGAGGCTAAGGTGAGAGGATAGCTTGAGCCTAGGAGTTTGAGACCAGACTGGGCAAAAGAGTGAGAACTTGAGAACTTGTCTCTAAAAAAGAAATCAAAAAATTAGATGGACATTCTGGCACTTACCTGTAGCCCCAGCTACTCAGGAGGCAGAGGCAGAAGGATCACCTGAGCCTAGGAGGTCAAGGCTGCAGTGAACCATGATCATGCCATGGCACTCCAACCTGGGTGACAAAGTGAAACACACACACACACACACACACACACACACACACAAATTGTCCAGGGGCCGGGTGTGGTGGCTTATGCCTGTAATTCCAGCATTTTGGAAGGCTAAAGCAGGAAGATTGCTTGAGACCAGGAGATGGAGACTGTAGTGAGTTATGATCGTGCCACTGTACTCGAGGTGGGCAGAGCAAGACCCTGTCTCAAAAAAAAAAAAAAAAAAAAAGGAAAGAAAGAAAAAGAAATCCAGGAAACTTTTCCTTTTCTCTATGCTGATTCAGAGGAGAAAAAAGTGATCTGACAGGCATAATTCCTTCAGACCTCAGGATAACATTTCTAATTCCCGTCAGAAAGACCCTGGTAAGTTTTATTACTAAACTGGTACTCTCAACTTTTCTGTTTATTTAGAAAGTGTGACATGGGGCTCAAGAAACTCTGGGAAGATAATAAAATTCACAGTAGGAAACAAGAAACTCCTAAGAGATGAAATAACAGGGTGGAAGGTGTGTGAAAGAAGAGACCCTCTCATGCCAGTCCTCCCAAGACCTACCATGAGACTCCATGGCAGAATAATTACTATAGAAATAAAGCCTAATAAAAGAAATTCAGCTCTGCTGCCAACCAGAGTTCTGAAGTCATCAATGTGAAATCTGCCTGTGCCCATCTGTTTGGGAGGACACTTGGCATTGCAGAGGAGAACTCAGGAACGTTTCCCTTCACGGAGGAAACAAATTATCCTGAGTCTTACTTGCCAGGCAGAAGACACCCACATGCATCTCCTCTGCAGACAAAAAAATCAGAGGACAGAGTCTGGTGAGGACTCTGGGCTTGCCAGGGACAGGATCTCTGAGGCACAGTCTCTTGTGAAATGCAGTTTGACATATTTTGGTTCAACCAGTGTGGGAAGCTCAACATGATGAGGGACTTGAGACCATATCAAGCAATGCTAGTCTCTGAAATGTGAGCTGACAGAGGTGATGAATTTCTTTTATTTGACTTGATTTTTGCAGAAATTCTTGGCCTATAAAGCCACTGGGTGGATCTGAAGAGGGCCTACATTCAGAAGAGGGGTCTATATTCTTACTGCTTTTGCAGTTTGTACTGTTGGTTGGGTTGGTTCTGATTGGTCTTTGGTCTGCACTCTCGGTGCCTTTTCTATTTCGCCTTGCTGAAGCCCGGGGTGGTGGACCAGAGGCCACACCCCGTCCTGATCTGGCTCTTTAGCTCTAGTCCCAGTAGGTGCCAGACAAGCCCCAAGTAGACATCGTCCTCCCTCTCTTTCATGCTCCTCTTCTCTTTTCTCCCTGAAGCAAGCTGGGGAGACAGAGGCCTTGTGTCTTCAGTAACTGGCTTGAGGTAAGGCTTGGCTTACAGAGCAGTGTGAACAGTGTGCAGGGCTGGGTTGGAGGGTGTGGGACTGCCTTGAGTGCTCCCGCAGGCCCCATCAGTACCCTCCACCCAGTCATCACTAATAAACATGCCAAGTAAAAGGAGGTGCTTTCTCTGCAAGTACAGCTTCAAGATGAGTCCCCGACACTTGGTGCCTCCCAGCCAGATTGCTGGCTTTAATCCTGTCTCAGAGAGAAATTCTGCCACTATCGATTCTCTTTAGAAGAGATTCAACAGGTGGCATCAAAGGAGAGCCCCAGTCGGAGAAGTGCGACAGATAAATGCTTCCTCTCTCCCATGACCAAGGACAGCAAGGATGTAGCTTCCAGCACGGAGGCAGATCTCCATTAAACAACAGCTCTACGCTGCAATCAGAAGCTCTTGGAAAAAGAAACGGTCACTCTTGAAGAATTATTTGTTTGGGTAGCAGGCAGGTGGGGAGAAGGTGAGGCTTTTAAAATCATTGTCCAGCCTGAAACCGACAGGAAATGGATATTCAATCTAGACAACTAAGTGCTGAGGAAATGGGGGTTGAGCTGTCCTCATGCCCCAGTCCTGAGCTGTGACCCAGAGAGTCGCTTAACCTCAGCAGACTTCTGTCGCCAACTCTGGAACTCACGTGGTGGCTCACAGTAGAGTGAAGCCGTAGTATTAAGGACTGAAGTGGTTGGCCCTCAGAAAGGTAGGGCCAGAATGGGAGAGGGGAAGAGCAAAGACCACCTCACGCATAATCAACAGGAAGATCAAGACAGCCTTGCCCCTCAGCCAGGGGTCAATTGGCCAGGCTCCCACAGGGCCTGGCTGATCGATGTGTAGCTTCCTCCAGCGGGGCCATTAAGAATTTTACCAGGCTGGGCTTGGTGGCTCAGCCTGTAATCCCAGCATTTTGGGAGGCCAAGGCAAGTGGATTGCCTGTGCCCGCGGGTTTGAGACCAGTTCAGGCTACTTGGCGAGACCTTGTCTCTACAATAAATTTCTTAAAAATTAGCCGGGCATGGTAGCATGCACCTGTAGTTCCAGCTACTTGGAAGGCTGAGGCAGAAGGATCGCCGGAGCCCAGCAGGTCGATGCTAGGGTGGCTGTGAGTGTGGTGATGGAGTGAGACCACAACTCAAAAAAAAAAAAAAAAAAAAGAATTGTACCAGTGTGTTCTCACTTATATGTGGGAGTAAAACAATGGGCACACAGGGACATAAGGACAGGAACGACAGACACTGGGGACTCCTAAATTGGGGATGAGGGGAGAAGAGGAAGGGTTGAGAAACCACCCACCAGGTACCAGGCTCGCTATTTGGGTGATGGGATCAATAGAAGCCCAAACCTCACCACCACACAATACACCCTTGTAACACACACACACATATACCCCTTGAATCCAAAACAAGTAAATTTTAAAAAACGATAATTATGTCAGCCACTCACATAAACCAGCACTGCCGTAGACAACTGGGACACATGAGCTCCACTGTCTACCACAGTGAACTAGGGAGGGGAAAGCTGGCTGCCTCAGGATGGGGGTTGTGGTACATTGAGTCCTGGAGGGGAACACCCGGACAGAGGTGGCCTGGAGCCTCTGTGCAGGCCTGTGGGAAGAGACACCTTGCTCAAGCCCGGGAAGGTAGACCAGAGGCCACACCCCACCCAGATCTTGTTCCTGAGATCTAGTCCCAGCAGGTGCCAGACAAGCCCCAAGTAAACATGCTCCTCCCTCTCTTTCATGCTCTTTGTCTCCTTTCTCCTTGAAGCAAGCCAGGGAGACAGAGTTCTCTTGATTTTCTCTCTCAGCCAAACCTCAGGGCACTGATGGAGACTCAACTATCCCAGGACTTGGGGGAATGAGGAAGAGCACAAGTAAGAAAGCTTTCACAACTACACAAGATACCTGTGTAACAAAACTGCAAGTGGACCCTCTGAATCTGTAAACATAAACAATAAAACTTAAAAAGAATTCTCTGCCTTCAAGTTGCACACAACTTTGGGAATAGGGGATTGGGGTTGATACTTGGGGCCATGAATAGTCAGGGTTGAAACAGCTCTGAGTGCAGGATGCTCATGGTACAACCCAAGAGGCAGGGGAGGGAGCCTTCCGAGCACTGGAGGGCTGTGGAGGGACCCTAAGAAGGCAGGACTTACACAGAAACAAGGCTCAGGAGGTGGAGCGGGAAGGAGAGGAGGGACCCTGCACAGAGCTAAGGCGGGAGGCCTTCACATCTCTGGGCTGGGCTTGCAGGCTGGTCAGCAGGAAGAAAACCAGGGAACATTTCCCTCTACAGTAGCTTTATGCATTTATGCATCTCCCTTAGTAGCTTATTTTCCAATCATGTGGAAGGCAGGCCAGAAGGGGTTTTCTGCTTGTCCTGGTGGTTTAGATTCCCAGGTGAAATAAAAATTGACACAGGCTTCCTCAATTGCTATAATCGGGGTAAGGGACATGGTGACTTTGGCACTAGCTTTTAGAGTCCCCATTCCACGCCTTCTTCCCTCGCATTCTTTGCCAGAATAAGCCACACAGGCACACTTAAGTCCAAAGTGGGCGGAGGAGTATGGTTTTACCACGCACCCACTAGTGAATGGCAGGGAGTGTTTGTCAGTTAAAGGCCACCCAGCGTCACAGAACACACAGGTGAGGAAACCAAGTTTCAAATCTACATGGCAAACTCCAGAGCCCATGCTCTGCCCTCATACCATTCTGGAAGAGAAAGTCTGCCAGCTGACAGTCTTTTGCCCCTTTCCTGCCCCACCCCACACCGTCCTTGCAGCCTCTCCCCTTCCTTTCCCAGGCTGTGGGTTGGGAGACAGGCACGGGTGATTGATGGCTCCCAGCAGTAGTTGGGAAGAGATTATCTACCAGTATGTGCTGAGGGAGCCATGGCTGGGAGCCCACTCATAATAACAATTGAAGCACAGTTTCTGCAGAGTCTGGAGTGCCAGGGTCTCAAGGGCTTATTAATCCCATAGCAGTCCTGGGAGGGCTTCACTGCTGCTGTTATTTATACCTTTTGCTGTGCTCATCCAGCAAGGAGAGTCAGCCGAGATTATGTTCCAGGGACACCGAACTCTGGCGGCCACCCAAGCCAGGGCTGCAGAGGGCTTTTCCGGCTCGGCCAACTCCTGGGCTGCATCCATACAGGGGAGCTAATGTAGGCTGTTCAGTCACTGAGGTGCAGATACTCACCTAGAGAGGAGGTGGCCCGGAGGACGTGGAGTCTTGAGATTGTGCCAACTCCCTAGAGTTAAGCTTAGGGGTGCCCTCCCTGTGACCTCTCCTTCTAAGTCTGACTGTGTCTTCCTCAGATCTGCTGTCCTCTAGTCTGTCTCTGAACCCCTTGTGAGTTACCTGGTTTTATTTTGTTTTGTTTTCTGTATGACATGCCCCTGCCTGCTGTATCTAACATGTGTTTCTCAGAGCACAGATGATGTCTCATGCTTTGTGAGGACAAGGCTTTCAATCAGTGTTTGCAGCCCTTGGCCCTGCCTGTCTCGGAGCTCGTCTCCTGCTATCACTTCCCATCCCTTGCTACCACTTTGCCCTCTGCCAGCTGTGTGCCATGTGGGGTGCTGTGTGACACTCTGTGGGTTCTTTGATTTGCCACAGAAAAGAATTTCACAGTGAATTCAAGGTATAGTTTAAGACAGAATTTACTAGAGAGAGGAAAAGAGGCATGCCCGATGGACATTGGCATCTTAAGAGAAAGACTATGCATTTGCCTTTGACAAGAAGTTTCATATACTTTTACAACAATTATTATGCTAACCATGAACTGAGAGGGTGGGCTGATTACCATCTTTTCACCTTTAATTGGCTATGAGAGTGAGCTTTTCTGGTAAATCCACATTCCAGCTAGCAGGGCGGTCAGGTCTGGTGTGTCTGGTCAGTTGGGTGGGAGTCCTGTACAGATAAAAAAGATGTCTGAACGCTTACCTTCTTTTAGTTTAAAACTGCCTACAGTAAACTCATCTATGTCTAACCTACACTGAATAGCCTGCCTTAGCTGGAGTGACCTATTTATCCTGCCATTTCCTCCCTGCTTAAACCATGCTATCCTTTCTGCCTGGAATTCCTGTCCCCTCCTGGCACCAGTCACCCACTTAAGCAGAGTGGATCCCTCTCTCCTTTGTACCAGTGCTATCACTGGCACATATAATAAATTGAAATAATTATATTTCAGCATGTTGTTTGTCTGTGTTTCTCACTAGAGTGAAAACTCCTTAAGAATAGGCATGATTTATTTGTTTTTGTACCCTTCTGCCTTTACCAATGCCTGAACAGGATCAGAACTAGGGTCCGGCATACACCATCATGCCTGGCTACTTTTTTGATTTATTGTAGAGATGCGGTCTTGCCAAGTTGCCCAGGCTGGTCTCGAGCCTGCGGGCTCAGAGAATCCACTCGCCTCAGCATCCCAAAATGCTGGGATCACAGGCTGAGCCACTGAGCTCAGCCAAGATTAAACAATTTACTTGGGGTCACTCAGCTAGCCAAGTAGCTGAGTTAGGAGTCAAATCTAGACTTGTGTGAGTCCAAAGCCCACCTTCGTTTTACGCTACTCTGCTTTTCTTAATTCAATTAATTAGCATTTACTAAGAATCAGAAAACCAGGCACAGTGGCTCACACCTGTAATCCCAGCACTTTGGGAGGCTGAGGTGGGAGGATCGCTTGAGGTCAGGAGTTTGAGACCATCCTGGGCATCACAGTGAAGTCTCATCACTACAAAACAGGCAGTCGGGAAAGGTGGCACACGTTTATAGTCCCAGCTACTCAGGAGGCTGAGGAGGGAGGATCTCTTGAGTCTAGTAGTTTGGTGCTACAATGAGATGTGATTACACCACTGCACTCCAGCCTGGATGACAGAATGAGACTCTGTTTAAAAAAAAAAAAAGCCGGGCTCGGTGGCTAAGCCTGTAATCCCACGCCTTGAGAGACTGAGGTGAGTGGATTGCCTGAGCCCGCGGGCTGGAGACCCGCCTGGGCAACTTGGCGAGACCTCATCTCTACAATAAATCAAAAACTAGCCGGGCATGGTAGCATGAGCCTGTAGTTCCAGCTACTAGGAAGGCTGAGGTGGAAGGATCACCGGAACCCAGCAGGTCGAGGCTGCGGTGGCTGGGAGCGGCCACTGCACTCCAGTCTAGGCGACAGAGTGAGACTCCAACTCAAAAAAAAAAAAAAAAAAAATTAGGATGCACCATTTTCTAGGAGGCCAGCAAATGTTGGAACTAAAATTTGTGTAGTAATCTTCCAAGCTGTGCTGGGACATGGGGCATTTTCTTTTTTTACTGAATGATTTGTTTATGGGTATGTTTTCTTGAAGAAAAAATCATGTTGACGTAATGCAGGTTTTGTAGAGAAATAAGTCTTTGGTATTTGCTTATAAAATAAATGTCAGAATAAAATGTTTGAGAAAATAAAGAGCTGTATATGAAATCATTTCCCACAGAGCTGTAGAATACTGAGGGACTGTGGCTGGTGCTTCATTATATAAAGTAAATGTGGTAATTAAGGAAGGAGCTGCCATGGCCTGGCCACCGTCCATCCCCACAGCAATGGTCTCCTTGCCAGGAGTGACTACAGAGTGGCTTCACATTGCTTCAGCCACACCACAAGGTTTATTACATCTACTAAAGTCCATCTCAATCAGGTGAGTCTCAGCACCTGAGTGAAATGACCACCATCCAGTGGCTCTGGGATTCTTCTCATCAAAGTTTCTGGAAGATACTCTAATGAATGTGCCCCATTTTTTTCATCTTAGATGGATTTGGCAGGTCTATTTACAGGGGCCCCGTGTATGCTGATGGTGCCAGCCAAGAAGGAATGGCATGATATTAATAAAGAATGTGGTCTGTATAAGAGAAGGGGATAGAAGAAATACAAGTGAAATAGAGAAAAAGTAGTAAATAGATAACTGAAGGTGTAAAGTGAGTCCCCAGCATCACTAGAAAGACTCTCCCACTATCCAGCATCCATCTCTTTCCCAGTCAATCTGTCCTACAGATGACATCCTGAGAGACTCTTCTTCCTTGAGGGCTTCCCTATTCTCCAAAAGTTGGGTCCCTGTTCCTCTCATATTCTTCCAGTCCTGTGTCACTGCATCATAGGACACAGATGCTGTATTAACATTGCCTTATTACTTAGTGGTCACTTCCTTCAGACCAAAGCTTCTCAACTACGTCCTCTCCAGGTGAGGTACAAGTATGCCCAAGATTTGGCACACGTCAACACTTAGGGCACCCTGGTTGCTGGAGCCCCAAGCAGCCTACCCCTGTCTTCCCAGGATGTAACGAATGATTCTTTCCATGTGCCAAGGCATAGAAAAGGTTAGACAATACTGTTCTAGACCCTTTCATGACAGGAAGGGAGAGAAAGAGGGAGGGAGAGAGAGAGATAGAGATGGAAGGAAGGGAGGGAGGAGGAAGGCTGCTCAGGTGGGAATAGGTTTTCAGCAACTGAAGAAACTCAAGAACCACCATTTACTAGGTTGTTCTGTAAGCAGTTTCTGTCTGGCTAGGACATTATACTATTTATATAACATTTTGGAATTAAAAAGACATAAATTTGAATCTCGGCTCTGAGACTTAAGATTATGAGACCTAATTCAAGTTATTTAAACTCTGTATGCCTCAAGTTTTCTCATTCATAAGATGTGAATATTAATAGTTTTGCTCATAGGCTGTTATGAGACTTAATGTTTTTGTAATACTCCTGGCCCACGGTAGACACTCAAGATTTTCCCCAACATTTTGTGATTTTTATTTCAGAACTCCTTTAGAAACCACTTTTGCAGCAAAGGATAGTTAACATAGCTTAGTGCCTAAGTTTGAGTAGCTGAATTCAAATCCTGATTTTATAACCGAGTACAAATTACTTAACCTCCTCAGCTCTTGTGCTTTTTTTTTCTGTCAAATGCAGATAACTGCACCTGCTTTATCCACTTCGTCAAGAAGCTTAAATGAGTTGGCATAGGTAGAGTCTTTAGAACATTCTTGCACACCGTAAGTGCTCATGTTTATGTTGCTATTAGCAATGTGATCTGGCAGGAGGCAGCTCAATGCAGCCAGTGAACTGATGACATGCAGACACAACCGGCCCAGGCTGTCCCTGTGCCTTCATGGAGGAAATAGCAAAGCCTCTGTAACTGGTGCGAAGCATTGACAATTGAGTGGAAGACATAGGAAAGTTCATTTGCAGTTAACATACATTCAGCCATACTAATTAGTACAAGCCCCAGAGCCTGAAGTAAATTAAGCCAGTCATTTTTAAAAATGAGCCTGTAGGCTAGTAAGGATGTTGAGAAGTTATTATTATTATTGTTCTAATAACAGTGAAAGTGTTGAAACAACCAAGGTTGTCTGTGAACCAGAAGATTCTAGGCCCCTGTGTTTTGAGTCAGAAAGGGGTCTGAGCTTCAAATAGAAAACGTTTATTATGATACCTTTCAGATTTTTAGAATCTGCTATGTGGGCAACACGGTTCATACATCACATGCTGAAACCTTGCAGGCCACCTGTATCAGTTTCCTTGGCTTGTCATAACAAAACACCATAAATTGATGGCATAAAACAGCAGGAATGGGTGGCCTCGGAGTTCTATGGCTGGGAAGGCTGGAACTAGGCAGTCAGCAGGCCGCACTCCTTCTCATGCCTCTAGGGGAGACTCTTCCCAGGGGTTCTTCTAGGTTCTGGTATTTACTTGCAAGTCTTGGTGCCCCGGGCTTATGAAGATTTCACTCTAGTCACATGGCTGGCTCCTCCCTGTGTGTCTTCATGTGGTCCTCCCTCTGTGTATATCTGCCTCTGTGTCCACATTTCCCCTTCTCACAGGGACACAGTCACAGTGATTAGGGTTCACCACAATTCCCTCATTTTAATTGTATTACCTCTGTAAAAACCCAATTTCCAAATAAGGTCACCTTGTGAGGTAGGGGGGTTAGGACTTCAACATATTGTTTTGGGGGGCACAATTTAAGTAATAGCAGCACCCTTCAAGGTTTGTCTTATAGATGAGGCATCTGAACCTCAGAAGTCAAGGAAGGTGAGTGGGTCACATGGCTGGCATTTGCAGAAGCTCTACGTTTTCTGGACCAGGTCCCCACACTCCTCTCTTCTATATGTCGACCCTCCTGGTACATCATCAGGTGTTGCAGGGTGAGCTGGCACTTCTTATGACACTGGCTGATCCTGTGCTTTATGACAGCATACATTTGTCTGAGTTGGACTAATCAATTCTGTAATTTCTGCATGCATGATCTCAACTAGAGATGTCCCTTCCCTTTTCTGTCTCCCAAGCAGTGGCCGACCCTCACCATGCCTGCCCACCCAGAGGGCAACCCAGATGCTGCAGTGATTAGTGGGAAGGGGTGGGTGAGGAATGTAGAAGACACCCCAGATGCTGCAGGGATGAGGGGGAAGGAGTGGATGAGGAGTGCAGAGGACATCCTGGGTGCCGCAGGGGTGAGTGGAAGGGGGTGGATGAGGAGGGGGCACTGATCTCTGAGATGTCCTCCAGCTTTGCTTGTATCCAGTGAGGTTCACTGGTTTCTCCTGATCATAGGCCTCAGTCTCGATCTTCACTGTACCTTCCTAGTTGACCATTGTCCTACTATGGCCTGCACAGGCCAGTCCAAGCAGTCTCCCCATGTCCTCTTCTCTTGTCCCAGGAGGTCCCTTAGATCTGCTAGCCCTCATTCAATCACTTCCTCAGTCCTCTTGCAGTGCTCTAGGATTCCGGATCTGGGCAGGAATGGGAATTTTGCATGATATTGGCATCAGGGAAGCTTCTGGACCAGGGTCTCTTATCTGCTGGTGCCCGCTGTTAGATGTCATGCAACTGCTGTGGCATGTTTGTCATTGTGCTGGGTCAGCTCAGCAGACTTTCCCAGCCAGCTGGGTTATTACTTCAGCTCTCATAGGCACTATGACTTTCTGAGGCTTCAGTGACGGTTCAGCCCCTGCCCCTGAACTATCTGACAGGCTTCCTGGCTCTCAAACTGGAACCACCTCTTGTGTTCTATTCAGGCACATGGGATCTCCTCCATGCTCCTAGGAAGCCAGCCCAGTCTCAGTGGGCAGGGTTATTTCCTTGGCCCTCTCTCTGCCCATACCTATCCTGTTGTCTTAGTCTATTTTGCACCACAAACTACCTGAGACTGGGTAATTTATAATGAGCAGAAGCTTACTTTTCCCAGTTCTGGAAACTGGAAAGTCCAATATCAAGGTGCCAGCATCTGGGAAGGGCCTTCTTGCTATGTAATCACATGGCAGAAGGGCAATGAGAGGGTGAGAGAAGGAGAAAATGGAGCTGAAGTCACCATTTTATAATGAACCCACACCCATGATAACAACATTAATCTATTCATAGGGGTGGGTAGAGACCTCATGGCTAAGTCACCTCTTAAAAGTCCCACCTCTTAATACTGTTACAATGGCAATTACATTCCAACATGGGTTTTGGAGGGAGCAAACATTCAACCCACAGCCACTGCCAACCATTTCCTCTATATACTCCCATGGTGATGTGGGTCTCTGGGTTTTGGGGACCAGGCAGGAGTCCCCTCTGCCCACTATGTGGGGCACCCCCCCACCTCTCCTGGGGTTTCAACCTTAAGCAAGGCCAATACTCATCACCAAAACTTTTTTGTAGTTTCTTTTTCTTCTTATTCATCTTCTCCAAGATTTCCCCTCAAGCCTAGAAAAGCTTCTTACCATCTCTCTGTAAGATTGAGAAACTGTCTTTACAGTTTTAGGCCTTTCCTCTTCTCTGATTTGTGGTGTTGAATCCAGTCTTGAGTTCTCCAACCTTTTCTTTGGACAGTCAAAGCTAAATTTTGATATTTAAACAACAACAAGACAACAGTAACTACAGTGAGTCCCAGCCATTGCAATAGCAAATATTGGCTTCTAAGAACTCAAAACCAAGATTCTGAGTCTTGATTCTCAAGAAGTTCTATGGTGCCCCAAGGAAATTAGCCTCAGCCTAATGATCTCCTTTCAAAGGTAAAAGAGTTCTAAGGTAAACATACCTATTATGAAAAATTCAGTAAGTCTATTTAAATATTACTCTAGTTTGGTTTTAACTTTAAGGTTTTGCAGCCAAGAAGAGGATTCTTTTCTGGCACTATTTGGAAGTTTAGTTGACTGAAGCATCCTTTTAACTAGCCCTAGATTTTGACCTGCAGGAGTTGATTGCTTTTGCTGTAGTCTAAGACCAGAGATAATGTCCCTAATTCTGGCTCTCCACATCCCAACATGTGCTGTCAGCGCCCAATGGGTAGACATGGAAAGATACACACAAGATTGCCTGCAACCATAACATGGTGGAGAGTACTGACTTGTTACTGAGTCCCTAGCCTCATCTTCCTTTATTAGTAGGGACATGTCACTTTATGCCTGCCACCAACTCTATACATCTGATCATTTTGTCCAATCTGTCATTTTGCAAATGTAGACATGGAACCCTCAAAAGGTAATTTAAAAATGCCCCCAAAGACTCCAAAGTTCCACTGTAGTAAAGCCAATTCAAGGAGTCTTGAACACAGCAAGCCCACAAAGATCAGAGTTCCCACCACACATTCTTTTCACAACCCTAAGCTGCCATGAGGATTCCTTGCTCTTCTAAAGCGACAGATTGTTTTCCTACTATAAATATCTAGTTTGGAGGTAGAGATGGACAAGTGCAAATGCTTGACCCCAAGAAACCCCAACCCATCTGCTAATGGCTGCCGAAGATAGAATTACCGTCGAGCTGGGGCCTCAGTTTCTTTGCCAAGAGACTCCAGCCTCCATACCAAGAAAGGATCAGTTCGCTGCTCAGCTGAACCCTATCTGAGGGCAGGGAGATCACAATGAAGGCAGAACTTGATGCATCCATGGTTCCCCATCCTATGGCCCCTGCTTGGGAGGGAGAGACACAGGACAAACAGACAGATGGTGAGAATGAGGGGTCCCTGTTTTGTCTTCAGTTCTAGAATTCTAGTCAATGCCACTGTTACAGCAGCAGTCTCTGCAAAGCCTAAGTCAACCACAACACTATCCAGAAAGTTCTGTGGATTTTTAAAAGGCAGCTGTCAGCTTGAGCTTGCTCCACTGAGCTTTCAGTCCTGATGGTGAGACTGGCAGTGTTCCCTCTTGAAAACCTGGAAGGAAAACCGACATGCAGTCAATCATCACGTTGCACCTTTTCCCTGTTTCTGTGTTCAAAGCAGAGGCCTCCCCGAGGACTTGAAGCCCTCTGTTCTTTCTGGAAGAAGATATGGGAGCTCCTCTCTCTCACTGTGGGAACACAGTAGAGATAATTTAAAAAGCAATTGGGACAAATAAATTCACATGCAGTAAAAGGGGAGGGGGCAGGACAGTGCAAACTGTCCTTGTTTTCACACACACACACACACACATACACATACACACACACACACACACACACCATCCCTCCCCCCATGCAGATAAGATTAAGTGAAAATATGGACAATCTTGAAGGTAGGCCAATACATAAAACATAGCACAAAAGGGCTTATTTGAAAGGGGGTAAAAGTCACCCCACCAGCTTCTCTTTGCTGAAAGTTGCAGAGGGAAGGAAGGTTTATTCCAGTGAGCACAATGATTGTAATGTAACAAGACCACTATTCTTGTGTGGCTTGTTAACTAGCCTTAAAGATAATTCTGAGAGAAGTTCAAAGGATATTTTGAGCCATGGGAGAATCGGTAAAGGCATTACTTTGAATGACAGCCCTCCCTCGGATCTCGGTAAAGAGTTAATCACATTTCATATGCAAATAGAGACCTCCCAGGAACAGTGCCGGCTTCATTCCTTTATTGAGATGCCATTTCTGAGCTCCTACCCAGCATGCAGCACTGTGCCAGGTGCTCCAGGGCACATGGAAAAGGTGGGCCCATTCTCCTGCCCCTGCTATCTCCAGGGAGAAGTTGGGTTGTGCAGCACAAAACATTTAACTGACATGCAAGACAGAATCGTCAAAATAATTGGCCACACCTCATGTAAGAGCGTCAAGCTGTCTTGCATCGGCTGCCAGAGCCTCCCCCCGGCCCATGTGCCCCAGCAGCTGCCTTGCTGAATCAACGTCTAGATGTCAGGTGCTGGGCTTCTGGGGAGTCCACTCTGCAGGTGAATGCCTTCATGGTGGGAGCTGTCTCTAGCTTTCCTCTCCTTTCCTTATGCCATTTGGATCCCAGAATTTTTTAAAGGGATGTCTGATGTGTCTGAGTTGCCATGGGGACCAAGAGCCTCCTTAAAAAGGGAAGTTGTCCCACTGAAGGGGAGGATAGGGGGAGGGAAAGGAAGGATAAAGGTAGGACCTGTTTGTGGATAAGAGAGGAAATCAGGCATCCCAAGGAAGAAGGACTTGGGGAAGAAGAGGCTTGGACTCTCTCTTCTCTATTTCCAAGGACCTGGCACCCTGCCCTGGCCCCTCTGTCTCTTGGCCCTTGTCTTCCCTGTCATTTGGCCATCACCACCCCAAACTGACTTTGTCTCTACTCTCTCAAAGCCCTCAGTGGGCTATGGCCGGTGCTGGATAAAGTCCAAGTTCCTGACCTTGACATCTCATTAATCCTTATCTTATGCCCAGTGCTCTACTCTCAGAAGCCTCTGCTTCCACCGCATTGGTCTATTGGGACTGCCTGAGTACACTCTGCATTGTCTCATCAGGCCTCCCCCTCTGCCTGGACTGCCCTGCCCATCCTACTGAACTCTACTGAACCCACCCATCCTTTAAAATCCCACTCCATGCTCTCCAGACCACATCAAGCTTTTCTTCCTGCCTTTGAACACTTATTGTTCTTACAGTGTGTGGCACACCCATAGCCCTCAGAAAATGCCTTGTGTGATATAATGGTGGCTATATGCTTGATATGTCTTACACGCAAGAAGGAAAAAAGGAAGGGAGAAAGGAAAGAAAGAGTGAGGAAGGAAGGGAGAGAGGAAGAGGAAAGGACACCTATCCAAGCGCTAACCACGCCAGACCCTATTTAGCTTCCCAGTTCCTGGCAGATCCTGTGCCTTAGGGCCGTTAGGGACCTGGGGTGGTGGGGGAAGGAAAGAAAGAGAAAAGAAGGAGGGAGGGAGGGAGGATGGGAGACTAGAAGAAGGGAGGAAGGAAAGGAGGGAGGGAGGGAAGGAGAAAGGGAGGGAGGGAGGGAGGGAAGGAAGACTCTCTTTATCCTCTAGCTCTGATTAAGTGGGACTTGTGATGGAAAGTGGTGAAGGATTCTGAGTCAGTTGTGCTAAATTGAAATATATGGATGAAACGCTGAGTGACAGTGGTCGAAGGTGCTCCTTGATTCTTGGTGGTGGCACTGCAGTCAAGGCAAAAAGTGCCTGGCAGGGCCTCCAATGACAGGTGACAGTGAGTCCCTGCAGAAGAGGAGAGGGGCTTCTGCCTAAGTAGACCCGCCTCCCCTAGGGTGGCCTCTGCTCTGCCACCTGGCTCCAGCATCACAGCCTATAGAAGCCCCTCTTCCTCCCGGCCAGCCAGAGGATGACACACTAATTGCCAGGCTGGCTCTCATTTAAATTCCTCTCAACGGCAAGTGCAGGAGAGGTGGCAGAATCCCGACAGGATTTCCGTTTGTTTTAATTCCAGTTCAGCTCCAGGGATCTCCTCATTAAGCTGCATCACTGAAGCCATTAGGGGCCAGAGCCAGAGGCGACACACAGAGGCGGGCTGCAGCCACGGGGTCTCCTTCATCCGCTTCGTCCACCTCCTTCTCCAGCTGCTCTGGCATCCATGTCAGTGACGGCATCTATCTGCTGTGTTGTGTACATATTCCATTCCGTGCACTGTTTCTGTTTCCTGTCTAGTCTGTTTGATGGCCCTTTCTATCCTCCTGTGGGTGTCCTGGTCTATTTATATTCCCCTGCAGGGCCAGGCCTCCCCTCCATTTAAATCTTTTATCTATCTTGTTTAACTCCTTCATGGCCCCTCATCTTGCTATTATCCAGTGATCTCTCTGATTAAGTCGCCCTCGCACCCCCCTTCCATCTCCAGCTTTCCCCTGAAAGCACTGCAATTTCAAGGCCTGCAACCCCCAGCTCATCCCCACTTCCCACACTTGATGAGTGACGACCTAATAAACTCCCCCATGTTCTCATTCATAAGCAGACCCTGAACAATTATCATAATACTATAAGAAAGGGATTGGCAGTAGTGGGAAACTGCCAGGGGATGGAGGGGGGCACACTTCATCAATAAGGGTACCTGATCTCAAACCAGGTGAAATGGGGACTAAAGAGAGACCCCACCTTTACCTGTACAATGACCATTTTTACACCTAACCCTGAATTGTGCCCTACATCTTTAAAATAAAAATAAATTTAAAAATAAACTCCTCCATGGGGCATGGCGTGCTCAGCCAGACACCCACTATCACAGACCCTCGAGGTTCGGATCTATTGACTGCTTGTCATAAAAGCCAACATCTACGGAGCGTCCAGCCTGCACACAGCAGGCCTGGAACTGGGTCTTCATTTCCTGCTTCCTGCAATTTTCCAAGGCAATTTCCCCCTCAAATTACAGAGGGGAAAGCTGAGGCTCGTGGAGGTGAAATAACTTGTTCAAGGTCACACAATTAATGTGGGAGATATTGATAGCATTCTCTTAGTTATCCGCATGAGCAATGGCATGGGTAATCTTCCCCTGCAGAAAAATTTAAAACTCATTTCTAATAAGCTCTGGAATAGAGCATTTGGGGTAGTAGATTTCCCTCCTGGTGCTGCTCTCTGCAACTCATTGTCAACTACAGGGCAGGAAAGGCCAGGGGGTGGTCACAGCATGATGCCATGGATTCTGAAAGCCTCCCATCTGAACGTGCACCCCACTCCCACAGAAATGATACTGCAGACAATATCTTTCCTTGACTGAGAAGGATTGTGTTGTGGCTGCCGGCCCCTTCCCAGACGTCCCTCCCGACCCCCATCCCCAGCCCTCCAAACCCTTCCTACTCCTTAAGCACCCTCACCAACCCAGACTTGTGTGGAGTAGTGTCAGATGTCTCGTGAAGATCCAAGGAAAACCACCAAGGTTCCCACATGGCCTCACATGAGTCATGGAGAGAAGGACTGCGTGTCCGCTGGGTTAGGCAGCAGAGAGGACCTGACATGGAGCCATCATGAGCTAGGAGGGAGATGAGGGAACCCTTAGGCCACTGGTCATGAAAAAAAAAACAACTTCACTTCCAGACCTGGAGAAAACCTAAAGAAGGCACCCCAAGGCTAGAGAAAAGTGACAACCAAACAGAAACTGCCCAATAAGCTGGAGGGGAAGTTATTGAACTGCTCAAAGACAGCAACTCCAAATCCTTCCCTGGTCTCCATCATGTCTTGAGTAAGAACTACACTCCTTAGCCTGCTATTCAAGGCCCCTGCGGCTTACCTCCTGTAACCTGTAGACATTCAGCTCTGAAAGGAGCCCCTGATTGGAGCAATGCAAGGCCCCTGCTCATCTGTGTATGGTGTAGGGGAAGGAATTGAGACCCCCCAGCGATGCACAGGAAGAAGAATGGACTGCCTTCTTCTAACTACTGGTGTTTTCATTGGTCCTTAAGGATCTTTCAGAGTTCAATGGTAGAAAAGCACATGCATCTCACTTGCTAGACATGGAGTGGAGGAGTGATGACACTAAAAGCTGTAGTCAGTATGAATTGCGAGCACAGAGCAAGGGGAGCTCTGTCCTGGTGTGGGGTTGAAGAAGGATTCATCCCAAGAAATAACATCTCAAAAAATAAGGTAGGATTACGAAGGGTCTCAAAAAATAGGATTTATGCAGACATTCTTTGTGTCACTTAGCAGAGACAGGAAGTTCATGAAGTGTTTACAAGCTTGAGGTGCGGGGGTAGGAGTAGGTTGGTGGTGGAGAAAGATCACGTTTTGACATGAGTATCTGATTTACTACCTGCAGATTCTCAGGGTCGGTAGCTTTGTAGCTGCTGTGCCTTAGCACAGTCATGGCTGGTCCTGAAAGAAGTTTCTAGTCACTGGCAGTACGATGACAGTGGTGATGGCATATGCAGGGTGGTACAGATGCCACTGTAAGACTCAGGCCCCCATCACAGTGAGGCTGAGCACCCAAGCCTGGGAACACCGAGTGACTTTCCAGCAGGACGTCCTCTCCTCTCGTCTCCCTCTAACTCACTCCATCTGACTTGGTTTCTCTCCAGGAAACTCGGAATTGCCAAGCTGGTTGAATCCTGCTCCCCACCTCCCACCCAGGGCGCTAGACCCTGTCACAGAAGAGTCGTTTCTTTTTCAACTTGTATCCAGTGAAATCCTGCAGCTGCGCACAGCAGGCCCGACTGTGCCGTCCTGCTGCCCTGCCACCGCAGTGCCGGGGAGTAAAGGAAAATGCTTAGCATTAAATTTCATGTAAATCAGGCTTTATTTGCTCTGGTGACAGGTTATTACCTTCCGCAGAAAATGAAGGGAAACGCGGCTGCTGACTGGAGACTCAGCTTCCCACATGAGGCTGCTCCAGTAGCAGCCCTCACAGGCCAGGCTGTCCACTGTGCCCACACCCTGTCCTTTGTCTACACAGGTCCCAGGAGGGTTACTCTCCCACCAGCATCTATAGGCTCCAAGTTGGATCAACCTAGCAGCACTGTTTCCATCACTAAGAAATCTCACTGCTTGTGTGGGACAACAGTTTATACTGATGGCCCCAGAGTCCCCTGTGCATTGTAATTCTGGCTCTCTGCCAGCCAGAACACTCAATGCACATTTGTCTACCTGGCTAAACTTAATCTATCCTTCAAGGTCCAACTCAAGTCTAACTCTGCCATGAAGTCTTTCCTCACCACCCAACTGTGGCACTTTTTCCCTCCCTTGGGTTTTGTGCATCTCATGACCTAGCCTGTTCTGACTGATAGACTCCTGTCACAACCACACAGTTACTAAGAATCCATTTGCTAAAAATGATGGTTGGCGTCTTCCTCATGGGCATAAACTAGCTCCTCAACTAGGCTGTGGCAGGCTGGAGGAGACGTGAGCCCACGTACCCTGTGTCCACAGCGTCCAGGACAGGGCCTGGAAAATAGTGAATTCTCTGTGAAGTGTTGGACCTTGGTAGGGGTGTATCAGTCAAGGCCGGGCTAAGTTAAGTAATAATTGCAGAGGTGAGCTCGGATGACTCACTAGCCTTTGGTCTGCCTTCCATGCCCCTGCGACCACCAGGCCTCAAAGGAAGCAGCCATGCCTTCTCTGCCATGCAGACCTTACACAGAAGGGCCATGCTGCTCAGAGACATTGACTCTGCACCCCAGGGAAGGTAGGGAAGGAGAGGAACTGTTGTTGCTGAGGCTATTTTTCATTATTTGGTAAGCAGACACTTTTTGAAAACTATGTGTATAAAAAGTTTGTGTGTATATGAGTGTGTGAGTGTGTGTATATAGGCAGGTGTGTATACAGGTAGTACTGAGAGGGAGAAGGCAGAGGTAGCTCCATATTTTATCTACCCATCCCTCCCACTGGTAATCAGCATCATGTTTGATCAATACCTGGTTGTGGGGGGCTGCTGTGTCTGCCTCCTTCTGTGTGCCGACTCCTGCTCCCACCTTTTTTTCTGTTCGGTCCTCTTTTCCTCTCTCCTCTTCTCCTTTTTTTTCTCTACTGTGATTGCCTTATTTCTTTATTACCCAAAATCACAGCAGAAGGTGGGAAAACACAATGGGGTTTTCTAGAGGATGTGGTCTTAATTGGGGAGGGAGGGAAACGTTTTGGGAACAGGAGAACAAGAGTGAGGTCTGGCTGGAGACTGGTCAGCATTTAAGGCCACAGTCATGGCCTGTGAGTCGTTGTCGTAGTTACAGTTTATGTATACAGTACTTGGCCTGGCTTGTGATCCCTGGCAGAGGAAGTAGGAAACAGACATTGTTCCAGGTCCTGCCACCACCTCTCATCTTCCTCTTCAAGGCTTGAGGCAGGAAACAACTTCTGTCTGATCCCATGACTCGTGGTCGTTCTTCCCAGAGTGAGGAAAGGAGAAGAAGACTGAGGCCTCCTGCCAGCCGTGCCCAAGCCTTGGCAGGGACTTTTCTAGCACCCCTGACCATGGACTACAGTTCGGAGAAGGCAGTGCCAGCCCAGCAGCACTGCTGCCTCTCGGCCTCCCACGCTGGGCCTCTGCCAAGCTCACCATCTGTACCCCACAACCAGTGGTATGCACTGCCAGCTCTGCACCAACCCCCGCCTGCACCCCCTGCCCCCAGCTGGTGCTGGGAATCCGCCAGCACCCCAGATTGCATCATGCAATTGGATAAGCTTTGCCAGGTTTATGGTTGGTAATTTATGGCCTTCTTAGCAACATCTATCATGCTGTACAGTCGTTAATCCCAGAGCCTTTGCCCACTTTGCAGAAAATGGCTTGCAATTCCTTACAATGTAGCATTTGCTAACTCACCTGTCGGGCTGTCAGCCTGGGTGGGTGTGACAAGCCACTCTCCAGTTACTTCTTTCCATCTTACTTACTTCGTGGGTCAGACACTCCCCGCCCCCCAGGAAGCAGCAGTAAGCATCTTCATCAGCCTGCCACATCTGCCTCCCACAGAATGGCTGCAGCCCCATTCCTGACTTCCGTGCTTCCTGGAAAGGCAGAGGAAGCTCAGAGAGGGTGGGCTGACAATGCCCACAAGGGTGAAACCTTTACTGGTACAAATAAGAGGTGGGGGGGGTCTCAGGAGGCACACACTTACTCCTCCCTGAGTCTAAGTCAGAGAGGGAGAGGGTGGGGTGTGGCCGGAGGGTGCATGCACACAAACTATGAAATGCCTCTGTGGCCAGCCCCAGATCACGCACACTGATCCAAGGGCTCATCTGCACCACTGAAAACTGCCCACACATGCAAATAAAATGATATATCAGGCATTTGGCTCCAGGGTGAATCTCAAGGTATTTTAAAATCAACCCTCTTCGCTTAAGCTATTAAAACTAAGCCTCCTTCTCTTAAGGCATGTCTCCCTGGGCCTAAGAGAAGGTCACTTGGGAAATTCTAAATCACAATGAGGGAGGTCAGCTATGGTAGAAAGATTTAGACTGTAATCATACGGCACCTAGAGTGCATATGGATGAATTTTATTTTTTTAATTTTAGAGAAAGATGGGAGAAAAATATACTAGAAGGGAACACACCTAAATGATAAAAAAAAAAGAACCCAGTTAAATCTGGATGTTTGGAGATATATATACAAGGGGCTAGCCCCAAAACCTGGAATTATCTTTTGGAGGGTGGGACCCTTGTAATACAGGCTTCCCCCCTGCTAAGTAAGTGTTCTAGGAACCTGTCAGCATCAGTGGACCAACTAGAGTTGTGACAGGCTCTGTTCAGCTTTAGTAATGTGTGTGTGTGTGTGTGTGTGTGTGTGTGGTATGTGTGAGAAACAGGTGACTGGTTCTTCCACCATGACAACACACCTGCCCACACCACCCTGAGTGTTCAACAGTTTTTAACCAAAAATAGCATGACCCCTGTGCCCCACCCTCCCTAATTCATTCAATCTTGCCCCAGTGATTTTGTTTGTTTGTTTCCCTGGATAAAAAAAGGCCTCAAAGAGAAACGTTTTGCAGATGTGGAAGAGGTGAAACAAGAAATGACACAAGCATTAAAAAGCATCAAAATTGACGAATCCAAAAACTGTTTTGAACAGTGGAAAAGTGTCTCAATAGGTGTTTTGTATCAAATGTAGGGTACTTTGAAGGTGACTAAAGTTTAAACATGTGAGAATTAAATACACAGTTTTTAATAAATAAATTCCAAGTTTTGGGGGGTCCCTCCTCATTCATATATATATATATATATATATATATATATATATATATATATATATATATAATTTATAAGTATTCGATATGATACGTATAACATATCGTATATATTTCATACACATATACGTGGTCAGACAGTTAAGTTCACGAACTTGCCACTGTGTGCTTACTTTGGCAGCATTGTACAAAAACTCTGTAAGGTTTCATAAACTTGGTGTATCAGTGTCTCACAGCTGTGTTCGTGTCTACATGTTGCAGTGTCTTGCTGAGTGGTGTTCATTATTGTCGCACGTTTTTGTGTGTTGCCACCAGAATGTAAGAGCTTAAGCGAAGAGGGTTGATTTTAAAATACCTTGAGATTCACCCTGGAGCCAAATGCCTGATATATCATTTTATTTGCATG